>MQRK01205852.1:18046-37770 GCA_001938485.1 Girardia tigrina | reverse complement strand
ACTAAATTTTTAAAGCAATCTAAAATATGGAAATATACCAAAAGGTAACAAAAGTAACAATGAAATGACATAGGTTTTTAATTAATTATTTTTTAATTATTTTCATGGTGGTTTTTTCTACCGTGGGTTAAAAGCTACCACGATCCCAAATTTCTTCCAAGATTTTCAACTGTTGATCTTTTATATAGGAGTGCCTCAAGAAAAAAAAATTGGCTTAGGGTGCCGCGATGCGAAAAAGGTTGCCCGACACTGATGTATTGTCATCGGAAATGAGCTTGAAAAATCAATCACAAGATTTGTACCAGACAAACAGACAGATAAAACTAATATAATAATGTGTAAAAAGTACGAAATACATGGGGACCTGTTACATTGGTAACCTGTGAGCTATCTTCTCTAGGCTAAAGTGTCCGGGGTGCTGACCAATATAGTATGGAGGGCCTGGGCTTGCAATCCACCTTTGTAAAAGGTATGCTATCTAAGCGGGATTGTAGAAACGTGTAATGGTGGGGCCCATAATCAGATGAGTACTTGTACGATTCACCGACTCAGTTCCTGATAGTCTCTATGAGTCATTAATCACGGGTAAATGCCGCATGAGTTCGCTTATGTGCTGCCGCGGTGAAGAGGAGGCCTACGAAATTCATAATTCGAAAAATCATTATTTTTATCGAAACCAAAGAATTGAACAAAGTATGATTTTAAAAATTGAATAGTAATTATTGAGAACACCAATATGACTTTTAATATTTTTATTATTACATATTATATATGATTGTTAATCGATATAACGACTGAACCTAAGTCGTCCCGGTTGTGGTGGCAACCGATATGAAAATCGGTTTAACCGGTCCCCTGGTCGACCGTTCCGCTTGTGGGGCGTCAGCGGCAATCTCGATCAGTGTGGGCCAAAGTCAATCAGTGATGATTTTCTTCGATTGATCTTCTATCGGCTCGATTGACAACGATGACGATCGATCGATCTCTTCGAACAAATACGGATTCAATAGAAACTGTTCATCGCACAATATCAATTCTTTATCGATCGTCTTCGACAACTTCACACAGATTTGCTGTGGCGACAACTGCGATTTCTTCGTACAATTGGAATTCACGATCGCTTTATTCGAGCAAGAGACAGAAAACGAAAAAATCGAAGAATTGTATGAAGATGCGCACGCGTTTGTCGGTCGGATTTCTTCGCGCAAATTCGACGAATTTGAGCACGACTTGTGCGATTTCGATACGGTTTCTTCGTCGTATAATTTTCGTTTTCGACTGTCGAATATTTGGCGTGTTTGTCGCTTCTGTTCGTCATGGAAACTCTGAGGATCGATTATTGACGATTTTTTCAGTCGACTTATGATTTTTTCGTGAAGAAAAGATCGATGAGGAGTGGAAACGGTAAACGAAGAGATTTTCGGATTTTTGTTTTTGAAAAAGATTGATGGGATTCCGATGGAACTGGTCGATTTGTTGAGATTAGTGAATGATTTTCGTGGATTGGACTTGTTATTTGTGATGACTATTTTGGAAATTTATTTGACTTAATGTGAGACAAAAGAGACAAAGTTTGATTTTTAAAAAATAAACTAATTCGGTATTTTAAAATTTTATTTAATTAGTAGAATAAAACAATATCATTTTAACGTTGTTTTTATTTACATTGGAAAAATAATAATCTTTTACAAAATATATAGCTTTTCGACACCACAAAATAAGTAATTTTTACATAAAAAATAGATTTATGTTTTTTTGTTGTTAAAATGTTGTGGTACACAACATTACAACAAGTTTGATTGTCTTCAGGACAATCTTTGTCAAAGCTTTCGTAAGATTGCATCAGTCTATTAATTAATGGCTTTAATCTTATTATCTGAGCAAATGGATAATTAAATAAATTATTAAAATATTTACTTAAAATTAATTGGTTAAAAATTAAAATGATTATTAATTATTTTAAAAACATTAATTCAATTTATTTATTTAAAAATTTTAAATAAAATAATAAACTTATTTAAAGTTTTACAATTATTTTAAATTAGAAATAAATTTAAACATTACATATTTTCAGATAATAAGAATTAAAATATTAATCAGCCATCTGTGTAGGAGAGACACAATTCCAAATCAGCATGCAATATTGAAACACAAAATATCAAACATTCAAAAAATTCCTCATAGTAATCCTTCTCATTTTTTTAAAATCTCATGTCCCACTTCCTATTTTAAAATCACGAGTTATGATTTCAAGAATTTTCCAAATGGAAGATGCCTGGGGAAAATTCCTCTTTGAAAATTAGAACTTAAAAACCCCACAGGAAATGCCTGATGCTCTCTGTTATGATTTGGCGAACTCATAAATTTTTGAATATTTGAAAATGAAAAATATCTAAAATATTTAAAATCTTAATTTTATTGAAAAGAATTTTTCTAAGTAAAAATATTTTCTAAATAAATATTTGTGTTATGAATTCTATCGTTGATCACAAACCCAACACTCATGATCTTTTGTAATATTAAAAGCTTTCTCAAAGTGGATTTCGCTGCATCAAATCAAAATCAAATCAAATTATTATGTACAACTGATGAAGGAAGAAAAAAGCGGAAAAACAAAGGAAAGAATGAGTTTTGATTATAGAATGATGATGCACTAATACACATTAGAAGGATTTAGAAGGATTTTTTCCTTCTTTACGAATTTTTCTCACTGTTCCACATGCTCCAGTTTTGTTCTGATGCAATAAATTGAATAGAGTTGGACTAGAGAGCGAGAGAGCTGGACAAGAAAAGTTAATAGTAATATTTAGAAAAAAACCGTATTAAAAAATTCCTCTTCGTTCAAAAATTATAAGCAATAAACCCATATACGGGTCTCCGGTAGTCAACGGGTTAATATTTTACAAGAAACGTAAAATTATCTCAAGAGATACAGAAATAGCAACAAAAATTGTGGAGGAAGAGCGTTTGTGACATTGCTTGTTTTATGAATATCGAAAAGAAAAAAAATAAAGAATCAATAAGATTTATTCTGGAGTGTGGCATGAGAGGAAGTGCGAAAGATGGTTCTCGAAATTTTGAAGCGGTAATTTCAGCTTAAAAATGAACCCGGGCTAGGCCGTACATCCTCTGTGGATGAAGAAGAAGATCTGAAGCAGACGTTAGATGAGATAGCGGATAAAACAGGGATAGACCGAGTGACAGTTTTCCGCCATATTAAAGCAATGGGCAAAGTCAGTAGAGTTTTTTTCTGGGTACGACACCAACTTACTGACCAATATCAAATTCATCTTTTAGTAATCTGCTATTCATTGCTTTCCAGACAAAGGAATGACCCTTTTCTTGAAAGAATAAACATTGGCGGTGAAAAGTGGGTGACTGCATCCTAAAAGATGCAGGGAATGGTTACCACCAGATCAAGCTTTATCATCGAATCAAAAATCCAACATTCATTGTTAAAAAGTTCTGTTATGTGTGTGGTGGGAAATGAATGGGATTATTCACTTTGAACTGCTGAAACTAGGTGAAATAGTTAACTCGGATTGAGGTGACCAGGGTCACTAATCTTGCACACACGGAAGTATGTATCCAAGGGGACTCTGCCGAGAGAACTCCTTCTCGGTATGAACGCAACGAGACTGTCTGCAGGCCTCAGAAGATTGTCGATGCAAACGGCCGCAGATTCAACGCACGGACCCAAGAAATGGGGAATCATATGTTCTATGGTGTAAAGTGGGCGCCACGTCGTCTACGTGAGACCTGGGCTGGCCCGATCGTCGTAAATCGATCCTGGGAATTGGATCGAGAGAAACTGTTGAAAAAAAGTAATAGCCTACCGGTTTCGGATGGCGTTGGGATATAGTGGGGGCCGCCATCTTGCCCGACAGCTCCGGAACGGCGTTGATTTGACTTGAGGGCGATAGAGTTGCCGTTAGTGCCGTTGATATGATTGGTGATGTTGTTACCGTTGTTGTTGGCCGCCGATTGATCCAAATGAGACAAATTGAAGTCGGCCACGGGCGACTGGTTGAGTAAACTGACGCTGCTCCCACTGGTCGAGTTGGTGTGATAGTTGCTGCAATTTGACGATTGGAAAATTTGATCGGATTCGGGAATCGAATGCATTTTCGAGTCAAAAACGTTGATTACAGGCCAATAATTCCGATAGGTGTACAAGAAAATATTCAACAATTGAATGTCGATTTTGTTCGAGGGATCAGTGAAACATTCGATAATATCGTCGATTGTCAGTCCTTTGTAGATGGTCATGACCAATCGTTCGAATTTCACTCAGAAATTTCAATTAAATTTTATTAAATTCGATAAAGGATTTGTTGAGAAAATTGGTCAAAATAGAAAAACATTTTAAATCTGTACAAAGATTTTATTTACAATCACAAAATATATATATATTTTTTGAAAGTAAGGACCAAATTGATATTATTCAAACAACATAATTATAGTGTTAATTTTTTTAAATTTAATTTCCGATACTTTTTTCTGTTCTAATGTTGTCGATTCACACCATTTTTTTAAATTAAATTTAATATTTTTTTTTGCACATTTTTTTGTTAGTTTTGATAAAATTAAATTAGTTGATTAATAATTAATTTAGTTAAAATTAAATTAATAGTTAAGTTAATAAATTGTGGTCACTACATATGGTGTCTTGCAGTGGTTTCTTCAAGCCGGGGTCGTTTAGTACAAATACCAGATGAGAAAGAGGAATAGATCGTAATTATCGATCTTATTATTGGCGCTGTTGTTATGGGAGCCAATCGAAAGAGGTGATAAAAGATTAAGAACGATTTCACATAATCTTGGAATGACGATTTCTCGGCCGGAGAATTGTAAGATTTGGCGTAAGAAATCGGACAAGAATCGATCGATTTGCGCCTCGTTTGCGGTGTTAATGAAATTCCAATTCATTTGAAACCGAAATGTTAATAAATTAAATTGATCATTGTTATAATTATATTTCGAAATTTCGGTGAGAAATTCGAGAAGATTTGTGAATTTAATAATTTGTGCAGTTTTCATTTGAATTAAATTGTTGGTGAAAAAGGGGCTAACCTATGTTGGAACAATAAAAAAAGAAAAGTGTACTTCGTTGATATCAGTATCAGTAAAGATTCATGGATAATCGATCCCTGTGGAAGGAAATTTCATAGATATTAGCCATGATATTACTCTAAAATCTAGTTTTCTTGAAAATAAAGCGCCAGAATTTTCAATTTCGATAGATTCGATTTGGTTTATTATATATATGCGAGTTGGTATTTTTTAGGGAGCGATGATGTATCGTTTAACGATGAGTCGATGCATTGAAAAACCTTCATCGTTAAACGATGCATCAAACGCCTGCATAGTTAAACAAGGCATCGAAAAATAACATTTAAATATAAAGAAGCTAAATTCAAATCTAAATTTTTATTTGCTCATTGATATTTGCTATTGTGCTACAATAATAGCAAAGAAGATTTACAAAAAAGAAAACAAGAAAATTTCAAATTTGTATTTTTTGAAAATTGAATCAAACTATAAAAGGCACATTATTCATTTTCTTCATCTGTCTTAAGTTCTCTTTTATATAAACAAGTTTTTCAACTTTGGATGCTGAAAAAATTGTTCTTCTCTCACTACATATATTTTAAGCTGTGAAAAACACTCGGATAATTAAGTGCTTGATTTTTCCAGTAACGAAGTATCGGCAATCGGTGTTGTTGTTAAATAGTTTTCTAATTCCACCTTGATTTCCTCCATCAAGGAGGTCAGTCCTTCCGGGTTATCTACCACTTTTCCAAAAGTTTGAACCTTCAAACTGATGGAAGACCTTCTTATGTACGCAATTGATGTGCTTTTTAGTGCCTGTGTGTGTTAGTGTCTTGTTGTATGTCATCAATTGAGGATTGTGATGTGTGGGGTGAGAGGGTGTTCTTAAGTTCGGCCCTGCACATGTTGAACACAGCTTCCTGCAGGGATACTTTTGTCATGTGGTACCATTGCCCAATGCCATATAATGTTGATCCTTTGTAACGTGGATCCAACATGTTTGCATATGCGTATTCTAAAACTTGAGCTCCATATTCGGGAAATCGGTCATTCATTTCCAACAAGTAAGGATTAACGACTTCTTTCATCATGGGATTGAGTGAATCATATGATATTGACTGCAATTCGTCTTCCAGATCAAAGAGCTTCGGAATGACATGGACTATAGAGACCTCGTTCTCTGCACTTGCAAGGTGGGAGAGTTCTTCAATTTTTTTTCAACAGTTCAATCATTGTCCTCAATTGTTCGATCACCTTTTCATCTGTTAGTTTGTTGACTAGATTTTGCGAAACATCTTTTTTTGCAATAATTTTGATGGCAGACAGTAGCTCATTGATAGATTGTAATTGATAAAGGTCACTGTTCCATCTAGTTGAGCAACTTTGAACTATTTTGGTAATTGTGATATCTGGATTTTTCGATGCTTCGGCAATATGTGAATCCTTTGACTTCTGAGTATGATTGAAGAAGCTAACCAGCCCTGTCATCTTATCACTTAAATCTCTCCACAACTTACATTTCGATGCAGCACTATCAAATTTATCTTATGATCAACACTCCAGAACACACCATTTATAACACAATCCTTTCCGGCTTTCTTCATGTTTGCTCCACCATCGCATGTTATAGTTGTGCGCACATTTGGTCGCAAGTTTAGGTCTTTAGTGATGCTATCCAGTTTTTTTGCGATTTCTTCCGGTGAATGTTTGCCAGCAAAGTATTGTAAGGTGACTAAGAAACGCTTCATTTGAAAATCAGAATCAATGTAGTGTACATTAATCGTATATTAATCATAGCAATGTATGCTGCGTCGGTGGTATTGTTGGTCCACAGATCAGACGTGAATGATATTCCATCCAGGTGAGGTTTGTCTTCATTTAATTTGTTATCAACTGCTGCCTTCATTGCATTGTATAAAATCGGAATTTTAGTACGAAAAATGGTCCTTGAAGAAATTGGCTTATACAGCCCTTTAGTACATACTTTCACAAAGTATATAAACTCGTCGTGAAAATAAATAAACTTTTCTTAAAAAAGGAATAAATGAAAACTACTGAAAATAGAATTTTACTCAAAAGTTCCTCGAAAATATTTGTTTAAAAAACTAAATTGTAGTAATAATATTGTTGAGTTATTGTATATGTGAATAAAGGTGTGATTTCATTATATGTTAGATAACAAAGGTATGCAGTCTTTCGATGCATCGACCATATTTAACGATGTGTTTCTTCCTAGTATTTTTGTACTTAAATTAAATAAATAAGCGATATTATGTATCTAACATCGAGGGTGAGCTAAGAGTTTGCTTATCGAATTCCTTATATATTCTGTAATATAATTTCAAAGCATCCAATCAAACTGAAAGTTGTTTTGTTATATTTTCTATTTTGTTTTTAAGAAAATAAAATGTTCGTTCAATCAATGCTTATGAAATAACAACTTTATTAACACATTGAAAACAGTATGTAATGAAAAAGTCTCAATTCCTGCATATTTCGTTTTTTATAATTGTTTTTAAGATATATAACTTTTCAAATTAAATATAACATATAATTGAATATAATACTGCTTTGCTATTCAACTTTATTATTTAGAGTATGTCATCACATGTTTGAATTAATATCGTTCGTCTCCAACGGTTGAAAAATAAAAAAAACAAGAATTCACGTCATAAGTCTTTAATATATTTATAAATTTCGGAACAAAAAACAATTATTTTTGGTGTCATGATACTAAAATAATTGGACAACACTGGTTTAAAACATTAAATTGTCGGCGTTTAGTTTCTTGATTCAAACAATTGCAAAGTTTTGAGAAATTAACAGTGATCCTTAGTATACTGACATGTAAAAAATGAATTTAAATTTAAGTATCAATTTAATTATTTTAAGTGTAAATTTTAAATACTTTAATGTTTTAATACTATAAAGTATTCAACTACAGTCAATTTTGTTAACAACGTTAAATTTTGTAATACCGTTTTTAAACGAATAATAAAAAAAGTTTAGAATTTAAAAATAATATCTAAATTATGTGTATATCGAGATTTCCATTGAAATAATCGAGTTATTGGCAAATACGAATATTTTTGAATAACCACGGTATAATTTAAAAATCCGGGCAAATATTTTGCGACAGATCAGATTTGTTGACTTATCGAGTATACAGAGGTCTAATTAACTGAAGCTGACTAATTTTCAAAATTTCATTTGCTGACTAATCTGACAATTTTCATTCTCAATTCTAATTTTAATATATTCATTAATATGTAAATTTTTAGAGAAAATAAATTTTAAATAAAACTTATAGGATATTTGTATGGAAATTAAGTATTTCTTTTTTTTAAATAACTATAATAAAATTGAATTATAAAGAAATTTAATGAAAATATTTTTAATATATTTACTTACCAATATACAGGTCTTGAACTGGGGTTACCATTTCAACTAAATTATTAAAGTAAGTGAATAAAAATATGAATATCCACAACTGATTCATGAGTAGCGACGTTTCAATTGTTAATAACTGTAGAAATAAAAGAAGCACCGAAATTATTAAGGCAGGTGAAATTATATTTTTGTTGCTATGGCTTTAATTTATAATGAACAATATTGTTTCTTTCCAATTGATCTGAAAAAAATCGAACAGAAATAGATTGATTTGACTTAAAACTATTAACATCTAAATTGACAGTTTAAGAGCAATGGAGCATGAATAACGAGGTGTTATTTTCGGTGGCAGGAATTCAGCTGCATTTTCACATCCATATTTTCTGTATTAAGCGACAAGTGCAACGAATGAATTGATGGCAGAGCTATTATATTCTACTTGACTACTAATCAATTCGATTAAACTCGTTTCTATTGGAAATTTGATTGAACAGGAGAATATACAACAACATTAGTGTCAATTCTGACGAAGAAACCACTAAAGTAAAAATTTTCTTCAATCAAATAATAATTGTTTGTGGAGAGAGAGAAAAATATCATCTGAATTTGTTAATATAGAGATAGAAATTACAAGCTGCACAAGATCCCAAATTATGATCTCATCATTACTATTCTATTTCAATTGATAAATTTTCTTCATTGCACTCATATGTCTTCGTACATAAGCAGATTTTTCTTCCTGAAAAAAAATTTAGAAGAAAAAATGAATTTCAGTTTGATATCAATATGATCGTTTAATTTGTACAAGTATATTGCAGTGATTTGAACACATACATAACCTCATTTAACTTGAAAAGTTAAGGCACACTGAAATACATACATTATTTTAATATATAATTCCTATCCTTGTAATTCTAACGCAACGAATTTCCTTAGCATATATGAACAGAATTAATAATTATTTCAATGATTTAATTTAATTTAATTAATTAAGACTTTCATATTTTCCAATTTGGTTTGAACGATATCATATATTGGATTCTGCTAGACAGAGTTTATTGTTTTCAAATCAAAATTGTTTTTAATCGTATAATATTTACTAAAGTAATATAGAAATCATCAGTGATCATTCACAACAGAAAACATTAATAATTTTTGAGAAACTGTTGGAATAATTTTTTACAAAGTTTCATTTCTAGTAAGAGCATTCTGCTAAAATTTCTTGCGACATTTTGGTATTCAAATTTAAATATAATTCGAGTCTAATTTGAAAATTTTTATTAAAATATTTAAAGTAAGTAATCCTTTGATTTTTTTAATCGAACTGGATATCCCTTTTTTAACTGGTCAATTTTATTCGATAGGGATTATTCTTTAATTTACAATTGTATTTAATAAAAAATGTATTGATGACTCCATTGAATACTAACATTTTACTTTGGTAAGTGTTTCTTCTAAGGTGAAATGTCATGTTGAAATTTAATTACAAAATAAGTTAACTTTTATTTATATTAAATATTTAAACTAAAAATATGTTCATGGAAAATGTTTATTTTGGAAAAAAATGATCCATATTTTGTTTCATTTACAAAAATATTTTTTTGTAATATACATCTTATTTATCATAATTATTTTCGATTATTATTATTATTATTATTATTATTATTATTATTATTATTATTATTATTATTATTATAATTATTATACTCAGGACAATTTTTAACAAGGCTTTGATAATTAAACATCATTATTAGTAGATAAAATAAACATCTCGTCAAGACTAGTTATTCGAACAATTGTGTTCTTTTTAATAGATCTAGTAATAATTAATGTCGTATTAAAATTATTTGAAACAAATTTATTTAAACAAAAGAATTTAATCAACAATATAGTCGTCATTGTTTTCAACTACTTGTGCCCAACGTTCAAGTAGCATCTTTATACCTCTGTTATAAAATTCTTGTGATTTAGATTCAAAAAATGCGATCAAGGCGTTTTTGATGCAATCTTCATTTTTGAATTTTTTCAACTAAGAAAATATTACAATGAACGAAACAAATGATAATCAGATGGTGCAATATCTGGAGAATATGCAGGTTGGGGTGGACCTTCCCAACCCAACTGGCGTATTTTATCCATCGTGAATCTTGCGGTATGTGGTCCTTGGTTATCATGATGAAGAATTACGCCCTGCCGATTAATCAGCGCGGGTTCTTTTTTCTCATAGCTTGGTCTAACTTTTCCAAATGTACACTATACACCCCACTTGTAATGGTTTTGTTGTTTGGTAAGAGTTTAAAATGAAGAATACCTTTAATATTCCACTAAACACACAACATCACCTTTTTTGCATGCAGTCAGGCTTTAACGTGGGTTTCGCCACTTTGCTTTTGTCAAGCAATTGTGGTCGTCTCTTATGATTAACATGAAGCACTCATTATTCATCTCCGGTAACAATTTGCTCTAAAATCGGCAATCGGTCTTGACGAGAAAGGAGCGAACTGTACATTGTAACTATTTGTTTGCGGTTGTATTCGGGTAACTCACGCGGAACCCACTTTCCAAACTTGTGGACCTTACTAAGTGACAGCAATCGATTGCAAATAGTTTTTTGCGAACAGTTTAAAGCTGTCGCAAGGTCTTGTTGCGTAATTTCAGTACTTGTAACCACAAGAGCCTCAAGTGCTTCCTGGTCAAAATCAGATAAACGGCCTCGACCATTCTTCTCATTCAAAGAAAAATTTCCATCGCGAAATTTCTTAAACCAACGCTGGCATTTTCTGACACAAACTGTATCTTGACCCAAAGCACTGCATATATTTTAGCCGCCTCATTTGCTTTTCTTCCTGACTGGAATTCGAAAAGCAGCAATGCCTTATATGCTCTTTGTTGAGGACAGTAATCCATTAACATATAATTTACAAGACATAATACAAAAAAGAAAAAGACATTTAACAATGCAGTACATATATTTGAGCACAATACAATATTATAACCAGATCCGGTGTAATTTGAAGCCGTCATCGATGGTCACCGTCGTCTTATAAGTGGCAAAGCAATCCTGAAAGATATAAAATAAGTCAGAATAATAGAAGTCGTGTCAGGACTCACCAGATGAAAAAAACTGAACAGCCGCCCCTCTCCAGAAAGGGTTTTGTAGGAGGCATCCGTGATAATAATCCACCTGCCAGTCGGATAGTTCTGTGAAAAGTTGTCGACTCCTGAAGAATTAGAAATCAATTAATACTAAGACAAAAAAGAACAAAACGGATACCGAGCTTTCCGTTAAATGTAGACAAACACCCGACCCTCTCCCGATAGCTCTCTGTGAGGGGCATCCATCAGCATGATCCGTTTTACGTTATGGCCCTCCTGAGCGAAGATATGCATCCTGAAAGATTGAGAAAAGTTAATTAAAACATAAAGAAATTAATTAAACTTATCAGTGATTCATTTTCCAACAAAGAAAAATAATATCACGCGATTAATCATTATGAGTAATCGGTGGCGTTATCAGTGGCCTGATTATTGACACATACCGTGGTTTCTGTGTACAACAAGTCCCGACAAATTCGAACCCAGAATTACCAGTTTTAGTCAGTGGGATACCTCCACGATGAGAATGACACGACAGTGCACACGGCGATGAGAGAAAATCATTCTATATATACAGACGTAATTCAGACTTAGAGGTCCACTTAATCTGACCAAACTTAAATACTTTGTAGAACGTTTCGAAGAAAGTATTTCGAAAGAATCTTCCACGACAACACCAGACTAACTGCAGTTACGAATTACCAGAGAACAAAATCCACAACAAACTTAAACGCAAACTTTTGAGGAACATTTTGACTGTGTTGGCACACGACGAGGAGACTTAGCGAAGAAATCAACGTAACCAAGCCGACCTAACCTAAGTATATAAAGAAGCGAGACCGATTTGCCCTGACGAAAAGCATAGAGATCCACCACAACATTAATCAACAGGTAGCCGACCGAGTTATGTAGAACGTAGTTTTTTCGTATGACTGCTTTGTTGGTTGTTTGTGTGTGTTCATTTTATAATTATCGTTTTATAACTAATACATATTATTACTAAATATTCCTTCTGAATTTTGATTTTTACTCTTAATAGTTATCCTCCCAGCTGTTCCCCAATTCGATGCTAATACTCCCGTAGATATGACTGAGATGTTGGTTATAAAGAACTTATTCGGCAAGAAATTATTCAGCCAATATGTGGATCATATTTAATTAAAACTATTGAAATTTCGATGGTCCTGAATGAATGAAGATATCTTAGCAATTAATCCATACGTTTTGATTGGAGATAGAACTTAACCAATTTAGCGAATATTTTCCATGAATATAACGATCTCGTTTAACAACGTGACTTATGTTTTATGTGTAATTTGTGTAAATAACCAACTTGATATATGATTCCGTTTACGAGCCGTCTCAACTTAAATAACATGCAATTTTATTCTTTTTTCGACAATCTTTTCGAATGTGACCAGTTTTCCTGCAATTGTAACACACAACAAATTTACCATCATTCCTACTGAATTATTGCATCGGCTTTTGTGTTGTTTCCCTTATCATTTTGCTCTGATTCGCCATCCTCATTGGCAGGAAATCGAATTGATTTGAGAATGATGAACGGCCTTTCAGAACCATCGAAAACGTCTTCTGTCTATTGATTGGGGCGATTTCTTTTATCTGTATTTCCATTTTTATATTTTCCATTTTTTCAATTACTGATTTGATCGTTTCCGGAACTTTGCAAATAAATTTGGGTTTTTATTGATACATCTTCCACACATTGAGTTAAAAAATGAGACATTAACTCCTGTTTGTTCCATTTATGCGTTAGGATTCTATCTAAACATTTTTCATTTTGTTGTAGAACGCATTTGCCGAATCCATTCCTTTACGATAATTCATTAGATCGTTCAAATCTTGAATTAGTGACGGCGGTCTCTTGAAGGCTTTTCTCAATCTGTCGGCAAAACTGGCGGTCTTCTCATCGACGGCTTCATATGTTGCAAGCAAATCTTTGTTGATGAATGCTTTCACCATCATTGCTTGTATCGATTCATTAATTTGCGCTATTTGAAAAAAATCTTTCACAATCTGCAATGAATTGATCCACGTCCTCGCGTCCGTCGAGTATTTTTGGTGCCAGATTGTTGATAATACTGGCTGTGGTCGCCATGTAAATATTTTCCATAATAAATGAGAACGAAGTAATTCCTGTAAAACCTTTATTGTAAAGATTCATGGTTAGTAAAAGGAATATCACAATAAAAGTTTTTCAATACCTAATATTATTACTTAATCCAAACCAAAAGAAATTCAACGTTAATCTTGGTTGGGTCTTACAACACACTATGTATCAGTTAATAACAAAAAAAGATTAATGATGGACAAACAATGTATTAAATGTATTAAGAACACCAACATGGGTTTTCAAACTTTTATTTTCAGTACAATTAAAATTGTCTTTTGGACAACTCTCAGCAAAGCTTTCGTAATTCGACATCGTTTTAAATTGGTAAATTTTAGTTAATGTTTGTTAATAAACAATTATTCGAACAGATTTTTCATTATTCTTAGATTTTATTTTCAAAGTTCAAATTTTGTAATTTTAGTAATAATTTTATCTACATATTAATTTTATTTAAAAAATTATTTTATGTAAAGAAAGAAAATTTATTTAATTTAAAACTTAGTTAAAAACTATTTACTTTATTTAAATTTTATTTATGAAAAATTGAAAAGATTTAATACTTTTAAAGTTTGTTAAATATCTTATGCTGTACTTTAAAATGCAAATTATACTAGAATAATTATTTATCGTGAACATCCCAAACATCATTTTTCCATCTTGGTGGGTGAAACACATTTCCAAATACTAAACTCAACCTACAAAATTCAACAAACCAAATTTAAAATGTTCCTCACATCCCCCTCGATTTAAATAGGTTTAGCCATTCCACATTTCTGATCAATATTCTACCATCATCGAATTGTATCTCGTAACTTCTTTCATGTCGTCGGTTCTTTATTGTTGCTGGGCCCATATATCGATCCTCATCATTCGTTACATTTTCTTTCTTTATAAGCACTTTATCTCCAATTCTGAATACTCGTTTCGTTTGTGTCGTGCTTTTATTCATTTCCTTCTTGACATGTCTTTTCCCGCGGGGTTTTTCAACCAATGGCTTAGTTTCCTACCAAAAATTATTTCTGCTGGAGATATCCCTGTGGTTGCCTGAATTGTGCTATTTAGCATAAACTCTATTTCTGGCAGGATTTCCGTCCAATCTTTGTGAACCTCGTCTTTCATCCTATTCATGACATCCATAATTGTTCTGAATTGTCTCTCAACAATCCCATTGGTATTGGGGTGGTAAGGTCTGGAATATACTATCTCAGCTTTAAATCTATTTGCTGTTTCTTTAAAAAAGGCTGATTCGAATGTTTTTCATCTATCGACATGGATTTCGTTTGGTGATCCGTATTTCCAAATCAATTTGTCTAGTAATACCTTTTAATATTAGGAAAATAAATAATTTTCGAAATCTTCTTTTATGACCAAAAATTAATGGACTCCGTGAATTCAATTCAAAAGAAACTAATCGCGCTCAAAAAGTCAATTTTATTTCATATAAACAAAACTATTAATTTCCATTCTTTTAGAATGGAAATTAATAGTTTTGTTTATATGAAATAAAATTGACTTTTTGAGCGCGATTAGTTTCTTTTGAATTGAATTCACGGAGTCCATTAATTTTGGTACTTAACAGTAAATACTTAAATACTTATTAAATACATACAATATTAAATACTTATTAAAGTACATTAAATACTTAACAGTAAAATAATTAATTAATCTTTTTAAAATATCTTTCCTTCATACACAATAAAAATAATAATTTTTTATCTTTCTTTCAATATTTAAAATCGGCTATTTTCATACAAGTTTTAAATAACATCGAGATAAATCATGTCTTTATACAAATATTCAAAAACTAGTCAAAAATACTAAACTGTCGTTGTAGGTTCCACTTTTCTATTTAAGAAATTGACAAATAATCATAATAACGACTAGATGCAAAATATTTATACTTTTTCATCGGAAAAGAATAAAAATCGAGCACAAATATCAAAAAAATTCATTGTTCACACTCTTTTCAACAAATTTCACAACAAACTAATGCCCTCTCTCATTTGCAATTTGCAAGGCACCACACATCAATTTTGACACTAATGAAATTATTAATTATTTAAATTAAATTAAACGTAATTGATTGCTATATACCTTTCGCACGGTTTTCTTGTCTTGATGAGCTACTGCGTTTAAACTGATGTATCTGCTAAATTGATCGATTATCGCTAGTATGTATTGACATCCATTAATATTTCTTTTAAAAGGTCCGCAGAAATCCATATATATTTTTTGGAATGGTTCATCAGCAGATTGTTTAATATGTTTCTCTTTAGTTTTTGTTGTTAGGGTCTTTCTTTTCTGACAATTCATACAACTTTGCACAATTTCCTTTACCGTTTTTCTCATATCT
Source organism: Girardia tigrina (assembly GCA_001938485.1). Taxonomy (NCBI): domain Eukaryota; kingdom Metazoa; phylum Platyhelminthes; order Tricladida; family Dugesiidae; genus Girardia; species Girardia tigrina. The sequence continues at coordinate 21,745 of MQRK01205852.1, read as the reverse complement.
TCCATATTGAAATCATCTTTCAAATAATTATAAAATTTCTTGCTACCAGCGTGACACAGCATCTTGTGTATTTCTTATACGAATTCAGTCCTTTTACCTTTCGGAATCCAGTATTTGTTATCCATTGTCGTTACGATATTATCTTTCAGTAACCATTTCTTTGTTTTCCCAGTTTTGATATCTGATCTAATCTGTTTTATCTCGTCATTATCTTTCTGCCATTTGAATTCTTTGGATTCATCGTCTAACGCTAGGATTCTTGTTTTAACTTTAACCTTCTTAGCTTCCTCATGCATAGTTTGACATTGTACACACATTTCACAGGAATTTCTCGACATTGCATCGGTGTTTGAGTGTTTTTCACCTTTCCGGTATTCCATTGTCATATCCAACCCACTTAGAAAATTTATCCAAGTTTGAAATTGCGGAGTGTCCCAGAACTTTTACTTCCGGTCGTAACATCTTACATTTCGCTGGTTTTATTCTTAGTCCTGTTTGTTGGATTCTCTCAAATACTTCTCTTATCACCTTTTAATGTTCTTCCTTTGTACTTGTCGCTATTAGTATGTCATCCAAATAAACTGATGTCCCTTTATTTATTGGTTGTAACACCTTTGTCATTAGTTCTTGGAATGTTCATGGGGCTGCGGCTATGCCAAAAGGCATCTGTTTAAAACAAAACTGTCCTGTCTTGGTGGAGATCGCCGTCTTTTCTTGTGATTCTTTGTCAAATTCTACTTAATAGTATGCATTCCCTAAGTCTATTGTACTAAAATATTTGGTACCGTGTAATCTATCCATCATTTCAGCTATATGCTTGGGAAGGGAATGCTTGGCGCTTAGTGATTCGATTAACTGTCTAAAATCCAGACACAATCTGATTTCGTCCTTGTCCTTTTTCCATACGCATACTATTGGTGTGTTCCATTCAGAATTACATGGTTTTATTATTCCGTTTTTCTCCAAATTTTTAATAGCTTCATCTAGTTTGTCTTCCAGATGTACCGGCTGTCTTCTCGGTTTTATGTTTTTGGGTCCCCCTGTTGTCTCTATTCGGTGTTGTAGCAAGTTTTTACGACCTATATCCCAATCGTTTGCCATAAATACTCATCCATATTCGTGAATTATTTTCTCTACTGTTTTATCGTTCTTTGTGTCTATCACTTTTAATGCCTCTTAAACGCGATTCTCGATGGTGATTTCTTTTCCAAATTTAGCTTCGATTTCACATATGTTAATTCTCTCTGTTTCCTGATAATTCCGCTCTTTCCATTGCAATTCTATTCCGAACTCTTTCATCAATTGTATTCCTCCGATCATCTCTGGTCTCAAATTTTTCACTATTACAAATCTTATTTTTTCGGCTTTATTTCCAATCTGTACTATCGTTTCTATTTCTCCTCTGACATCCATTTGTAGTCCATTTACTGCGGTCAATCTCAGATTTGTCTGTTCCATCTTTATGTTATTTAAGTTTTTTAATATTCCTTCCGTCATAACGTTCAACGCTGCAACCGTATCCAGTAAACATTCGATTTCTATGTTTTCTATTCTAACTTTTACACTCGGTCAGCCCTGTAATTTATCGTATGTAATTGGAACATTTTCACAATTATTAATTATTAGAAACCACCAAATGAATCTTTTTTTATAAATTTCACAACTTTCTGACTTACTTCTGGTTCCTGATGGGGTTTTGGTTCACTTTGTTCTTTTTGATTATTTTTCTTAATTTTAGCATTTATATTATTGATATAAACTTTATTATTTATTTTATTTATATTAATTAATTTATATTACTAATACTATATAAATAATTTATATGATCTTGTTCATGCGCATGAAAACTTACTCCAGTGCCAAGATCGGTTCCTCGTCGTCTCGACACGATTCGTTTTTTTCTATATGTTCTCGCTCTCCTCCGCATTCTTCCATCTCCATCATCGCGATCTGTGTTCCTCTTTCAAACCCTCTTCTGTAGTCGTCTGAGTTCCGGTTTCCTAAGCTTTTCGTTTGTGCACCTGAGAATTGTCGGCTATCTCCTTGGGTTCTCCTTTGATAATATGTTCTTCCTTGATATCGTTTATTCAAATTCGTGTAACATTCCTCAGCTCTATGTCCTGGATTATTACATCTTCCATATCTCACCTTCCTGCATTCCCGTCGGACATGACCTTCCTCGCCACATGCATGACATGTGATTTTCCTTTCTCGTTTACATTCGCTCCGTCTATGTCCTGTTTCTTTGCAGTTCCAGCATGATATATTGTTTTGCCCTGGATGTCGTCTAACAAAAGTGTCTCCTTTCTTAGTTATGCCTCCTGTCGCTGATCCTCATTTTACCAAGTCCTTTTATGACGCTCTCATCGCGTGTACTGGCCTTTCCATTTCACAGACTTCATCCACTTTTTTGATGACATTTTTTATTTCTTTTACCTCTCTAAACTTGATGTCTTTCTTCACATCGCTGTACTTCGACCCATGAATTAGAAGTTTCTTTTCAATTTCTTCTTCCGACCAATTATGCTTTGCTAATTTTGCTGCAAGTTTCTTTGCTTTTGCAAAGTATTCTTCCTCTGATTCATTCGTTCTTTCGAAATTTACAGCCTCCATCAGATCCTCCATCAGAGAGCTTTTCTTTTGAAAAGCTTCTCGTAACCGAGCTTCATATCCTTTTGTCTCGACCGATACATTCTCGTAGACAGGTACGACTTCATGAGAAAGCAATCCAATTATCAAAATCTCTTTTGAACTTTCTGGTGTTTTAGCCACCTTAAAATACCTTGAGCATGCTTCTATAAATGTTTCAATATTGTCTTCTTTCCGGTATTTTTCCGGTAGAAGTCTCGCAATCAACTGATCCGAGTTGCTGGCTATGGTAGCATTATTGGGTTCGTGATTAAAATTCAAAGTCATAATTTGCAAACTTTATTTCATTTTAATTAGTAAAATACTATCTGTGAACTATAATTTTTACAAAAATTATTTCAATTTAATTAGTAAAAATATTACCTATAAAATATATTTTTTATGAAACCTTATTTATTTTAATTAGTAAAAATATTATCTATAAACTTAAATTTTTTATTTAAAAAATTATTTCATTTTAATTAGTCGAACATTATTTTTAATTTATCTAAAATATAAATAAGATTATTAATTTAAAAATATCAAAAATTTAAAATTCATCAAAAGGAACCCAAACACTGGGTATGCTAGTATTGGTGTATTGATCATATTTTCCTTTAATTTTTGAAACGCTTCGTTGCATTAGCTTTTTTCTTTATTCTTTCCACATAGTCCTTCCAATACTTTTGAATATCTCTTCAGATATATTTTTGAACATCTCCAGATGAATATTTTCTAACATATCATCAAACATACAATCACAAACACATTCATACATACTGTAGTGACCCAGTCAATTATTATGTATAAATTATATATAGTAAATTATATATAAAATTATATATATAGAAACAATCGATAAAAACAATCATTAATATTACTGTTTACAATTATACTATATTGCCTGCGGGCGTTTTCTTGTAAAATCGGTTAGTAAAGGAATTTTCTGCAAACCAATTTATCAATATTCCCCCTGAAAGTGCTCCTCTTCATGTGATCTATTTTCTCAAAATCTCGTTGTGCAACCGAATGATTCTCTGACGTTTCCATCGATATTGTTACAACAGAAGA
>MQRK01205852.1:1343-15899 GCA_001938485.1 Girardia tigrina | reverse complement strand
ATAAAAAGTAAAAAAGTGTATAATTTTTATGTGAAACGATTTAAAAAAAAAGTAATAAAATTAAATGAAACGATTAAATATTTTAAAGTATTATCGTAATTATAGAAATAATAAAAAAATCAAATATGAATATTTATATGTATTTTTATCTATATCGGTTTAAGATTTATGAAATAAATAGTTTCTCAAAAAAAAATAAATTTGTTTAAATATTAGATTTAAACATTTTTTTTGTGGTATAATAAAAGTTTTAATGTCTGATATTAATAATTCTGACGAGTTTCCAAGAACCACTAATAGTATTATTGAGTAATAATGGCAAAAAAAATTTTATATAAAAATTTTAAGTATTGAAATGACCTTACTTAGCCAATTCTGAATGTTAATTGATGGGTTTTAGTATCTTATTAGTAGAGATTCTCAAAACTGCCGTTCGTAATGTGAATCAAATCCCTTTTGTAGAACAGAAAACTCATTGCCGGTTCAATGTCTACTGACCCTCTATCTGATCTGATTGGCACCGTTTTGCTCCCCGACGGATAATGGTCATTAGTCCGATTCACCGCTGCTTCCCGTACCGCATTTCCGGTCCCATAATAACCAGTATCGTCCGAAGAGGTGCATGATCCCGTTTATTCGTCTACCCGCGACCCGGATGCTGCACTGATGTGGTCGCCGAGCTCCGTCGTGCTTCACAAAGATGTGTGAGGCGGTGGGGTGTTTGGTTGGGCCGGTCGAGTCCAAGCGGTGCGGATCGCTTTCATTTATTTATTCGAATATGAAGAAAATTTTTGTGAACAACAAGTAACAATTGGACGACATTTATTTCTCCATTCAATTACAAAATTTGAATTATTTTACTCGTTTAATTATTTCATTAGTTCATCTAAACAACAAAAACATTGTTGATGTTTTTTCGAACACCACACTAGTTGTTAAGGTTATACATATGTATATGTTAAATTGATGAAAATGTAATCAATTATGTAATAACTGTTTTACGTAAACCCTTTTTAACAAAGTTTATGAGTCACTTGATTGGAAATTAATTGCTGGATTAACCGCTTTAATTATTAAAGCCTCGCATGATACTCTGTCCTAATAATTATTGGGAAAGTCATAATTATTAAGAAAAGTAGTATCCAAGTCATGCTTTAAAAAGTGGTGAACTGATGCATCAATGACATTTTGGGATCTTGTATTTTCATCAGAGCCTCAATCAACAATGGTGACAATTATTGGCTTAATAACATTCTCAGATTTTGTGATGATATTGAATACAGGAATTTGAAGTAAATGCTCAAATTCCAGACCATAACTATAAGTAATTGAGCTTGAGTGTTTGTCAGACCTCACAGCAACGTGGGTAGGAAAAACAGCCAACATCATTCAACTTTCCAGGTATATTTAGCTTTATTACAGTTCCAGCTATATGTTACGACCGATACAATTGCATAAACGATTTCTTATAACTCCCGAGACACCTTCATCCTTCCCAAAACCCGACACCCTTTACGCTTGAGAGCCAGTGTTCCGTTTGTTTTGAGGATAGTCAAACTCGACTATCTTCAAGTGAGTTTAAATGGGCTCCCAGCTTGTCAGGATGATGAGCTGGGTCAGGATTCCGGTCCGCTGCTTCAAATCCGTTCAAGTAAAGCTAAAAACAAAAAAACCTTAATTAAAGATTTTAATTAATTAATTGAACTTACAAATTCCATAAAGTTCCATAATTGTTATTGTGAATCCAGGGGCATCCTGTTTGTTCCGACGTCGGCATCGTTTGTAGACAATGCCAAGACGGTTCAACCAGGATAAACAGGACGTTGCATTTCCAACGGATGCGCATCTGAATGTAATCAACGACAAATATAATTACTCGTGCGCGACAGCATGAGATTACAACTTAAAAACCGAAAATTTGTTGAAATATTTTGATTACAAGTTGAAAAACCGAAAATTTTTTGAAATATTTTGATTACAATTGCGAAAATCAAAAATTTTTGAAATATTTTGAGTACAATTTCGGAAACCAAAATTTTTGAAACATTTTGAGGACCAAAATTTTGAAACATTTTCGATTAGAAGTTTGAAAACCAAAATTTTTGAAGAATCTCGATGATTAGAATTTCTATTAGAAGGTAATATTAAAAGGGTTGCTTTTATTCTTTTTCATTTTTATCTTTACAATATCAATTTGATTTACTTAGGTCATTGATTATTTATTTATTTAATTTTAATTTGTTAAAAGATTTTTATTTATTTCGGTCGATTATCTGTTTGATTCCGACAAGGAATTTTCATTTTTCTTATCATTATAATTTTATTACAGTAAATAAAGTTTTTAATTGCTCAAGTTGTTTGTTTATTAATTCTCAGTTGTTGGATCCTTGTTTCTCGTGTGAGTAGGAACTTAGTAAGGCAATAATGAGGGAGAGGGTTTAGGAGATCGGAAAGAGTAAAGGGAAGTGGCAGGAGGATAATATCGGAAGAAGGATAGCACTGTGAGAGAGTAAGGATCTCGTGTATATAGTGTAAATAGTTTGGATTTGAACCAATTAAGAAATTTTCTTTTGATTTTTATCCTCGCTTTATTTAGTTTTTTAAAGATAATTCCGTAAAGATAAATTTTTCTTTGTTATTTTGAATAACAACTAATGATTTAATAATTTAATAATTTAAATAGATAATTTGAATAATAACTTTTAAAAATTTCGAACCAAAAAATGGAGAATAATTTATATTTTGTAGAGATTTCGTTTTATTTGAATGAAGTATAAGTTGTTGGCTATGAATTGAGAGAAACTTCATGGCTTATTTTCATTTTAGAATTCGATTTTTTTGTTTGTTATTGTTGTTGTTTTGCCCCTATAACGATCAATTATCGTGAGCAACATCGCCAAACTATAAACTCAACGCGTGAAGTATTTCATCATGTTCCAAAACTTCTGTGACAAACTTTTATGTATAATAAAATAAAAAATAAGATAATATAATTGGTTATCTACTCTTGGATTTGGATTTTAATATTGAATTTTCAATAAAGTATCTAATCTGATATTAAATTAAAGCAACTGTATACATATGTTATAAAAAATTTCTCTTTACATTCATTTGTAGTATACCACCATTACATCCAGCAGGCGATACTGTGTGAATATCTTTTGAAAAGTAAGAGTCGCAGGTCTGTCATCTTGATTTAAACTTTATAAAATAAATACATACTCCACGCAAAGATAAATATATTCACCCCTCAAAGCTAACGAATTATGATTTCTTAGTGATTGAATGGGTCTGAGGCAATGTGGATTATTTGTTAAACAAAATAGTGTGGGCTTACAGGAAATCATCAATATTCTCGATCAATAATTGCTAACCTTAGTCGTTAAAGTATAAGTTTAAGGAGCCTTGAGAGAAGTGTACACCTTCCCCTTCCTGATTATGTTCTATGTGCTTGAAATATTTCGGGGATTGGAAAAAATTTGAGACAAAAGAATTTGCAGAAGAAATTGATAACAAGAGTTGTTATACACTACGAATGTTTTTACTTTCGAACCGAATTATTTTTTGTTGAACAAGAAATGATGCCTAAACCTGCAAGTCACAACTATAAATAAATTAAAGAGGTGGAGAAGCCTATGTACAAGTATCGAAAAGTGAATCAAGCCTATTACATAACAATAAAGTAAAATAAGTAAGTTAATATCGTTATAAAAGCGGTTTTCGACAAAAATCTCTGGTTTCAATTTTAACAGTAACTCATCTTACTTTTCATCTTTTATGGTTCCATCGTTTATTATGTTTCATCTTAAGTACTATGAAAGTAACAAATGAATCTATTCAAAATCAATAAGAAGTGTTAAGTAGCTTTCTTTAATACTCGTTAAAATTAATTTGCCTTGACAATCCGAAATTAACGTAACTCCACTATTTATTTTCTGTGAGACATCAATACTGAATACCTAATCTAACAAACAACCTATGATGCATTTTAAGTTTAGTTAAATTCTTTTTTGGGACGAGGAACCTTTGGAGGGTGATGCTGACCGGCTGCAGCATGCAAGGGGCACGCGGACCGATCGTCATTTTCCTTCTTGAGGCTCTCTTCGTTTTCTGTAATTTCGAGTATTAATGCGTCGATATGGTAATAATCGTAATAGAGAATTATTATCATCCCCTCTAGAAGCTTAGTCACCAGTCGGGACATCCTCGTTACTTGTTAAGAACCCGAAGGCGCTCTAATGTCTGCACAATTCGTTGATGTAGGCAAAGGAGTCGCGTCTGCTCCCGTTGAGATATAATTGACTTAATTTGATAGAGTTGCCGTTAAACTCTAATGGAAAACGGATGGGGGCTCAGAGTCGTCAATAATGTTGTTTGAAGGGGAGCACGACATATAACTGAAGGAATTAGTTTCATTCGTTTTGCAATAAAGAAATCATGATCACGCAAACGAATGCTGTTTTTTTCAACTCGTTTTCAAAACTTTTTAAACAGAAAATGATCGTTTTAGTTTTTAAAATAATGATTTATAATGATTTTTTTATATAATGATTTTTATAATGATTTTATATTTACTTCTATTAAAGTTTTTTTAGCGCAATTTCCATACTGACAATTGCGATTATTAATTGGTTATTTCTGTGTGGATGTGTGCCCGCAGCTTTAAGTCGTATCTCCTCCTCAACGAAGCAATATCGAGGGCTAGTTCCAAAAGCAAATATGTTAAGCAAGTTCGGAGGATGATTGTGGGCCAAAAAAATTCCCGGAATTCCTTTATTGATTTCCTGGAAAAGCCAAAAAACCTCGAAAAAATGCAGTTTTTAACCTATATCTCGGCAACCAGACTACTTAGCGACTTGAAACATTTACCAATCGATTCCTGCAATAATTTAGAACAATATTGCCGAAGAAAGTTTTCAAAAATATCCTTTCGTTCGGTAACAAAAATTAATCATAGTCAAATACTGATATAAACGTTTTAATATTTGGGCACCGAATAACATAAGGAAATTGCGCTTAAATTGTCACTAGACTTTTTATTAACTTGTTTTAATTTATTACACGATAATTTGAAAGTATGAACGTATCATCATATTTATGTATCTCATATCATAATTATAATATCTCCCATCTCCCGTCACAAATTTTCTGATCCCCTCCCTCTTCAAAGCCTGGTATACTTTATGGACAGCCCCTAAAGTACCGGATTATTCATAAAGAAATCTAATTTGTTTTCATTAAAAATAGTATTCAAAATAAACAGTTAAAAATTTATATTATTCGGTTGATACAAAAGAAATGTCGTTTTTTAATCGTCAACTTTAAATGAACGTAACTTTCTTTAGAATTAACTTTATTAGTCAAAATAAAAACCATTACATTGAACACACTGTTGCCAACAGGTATCAAGTCTTTTATTCAAGTTTCATAAATTTCTGAAGTTCTGGAGGCGAGGAAATCGTCCAAGGCTCTTTCAGCATCTCCTTGGTATCTGAAGCATTTATGGCGAAGAAACTGGCTGAAATGTTTGAAAAGTGATAGTCTGTAGGAGAAAGGTCTGGTGATTACGGTGGATGAAGCAAAGTTTCATATCATAGTTCGTTTAACTTCAGCATGGTCTTTCATGAAACATGTGAACGAGCGTTGTCATGCAAAAGAATTGACCCCTTTCTATTGAGTAACACCGGCTATTTTTTGTAGTTCTTGGTACATTTTGTCAATTTGCTGACAATACTTTTCCGCTGTAATGGTTTCGCCTTGTTTTAGGAAGCTGTAATGGTGCGGATAACCAAACAATTACCATGACTTTTTTTTGAGTAATTTTGGCATCGGGAAAGGCTTTGGAGTCTCATTGAAATCCAACCACTGAGCTGAACGACACCGGTTGTCGTATAGGATCCATTTTTCATCGCACTTTACAATTCGATCTAGAAACGGGTCGCTTTGATAACGTAAAAGCAGAGAAGAACACACGTTAATCCGACGATTTTTTTTATATTCGTTTAATACGTGCGGCACCCACATGTCCAGCTTTTTCACTTTCCCGATTTTTTCCAGTTCGGGAACAACTTTTGATTGATGAACGTTGAGTTCTTGAGCGACTTCCGGTTAATTTTTATGCGGGTTTGCGTTCACTAACTTCTTCAAATGGTCGACTTCCGTGTTCTTCATCTTCAAGGCTCTCGTTGCAACTACGAAACTTAGAAAACCATCGTTGTACTGTTCGTAAATTAGAGATATGTTGTCCAAATACATTGTTAATATTCCGAGACGTTTCTGTCGCTTTTCGACCTAGTTTTAAATCGTAGAATAGAATTGTTCTCATTTCCTTCTTTTCTAACATTTCTAAAATAAAATAAATACACCTTATTTAACCACAATAATGTCATACTTGGTATCAAAATATAGAGTGAAATTTTAAGCTTTAAAGTAAATTTAAATATGTATCTATTTATTAATAATTTTCTAAATATTTCACACAATAAATATTAAATACATTAAAAAACGACATTTCTTATGCATCAACCTAATAATAGTTTAGTTAATTATATTAGGTTGGAGAAAAAGAAATCCATTACTTTGGCGTGAAATTCAAAACTTTATTTAACATGTTTCGGATTGTCCTCTTGGAAGCAAATATGCACCGTTTTGTTGTATATTTAGTTGCCATTTTGAAGGTAGCTTCATAATGCCTCTATCGTAGAAGTCTTGGTCCTTATTGGCGAAAAACTGTAGTAATCGATTTTCACAATCTTCTATTGATCCCAATCTCTTATCACTCAGGAAATTTTGCAATGCGAGAAAAAGGTGGTAATCGCTTGGTGCCAGGTCCGAACTATATGGTGGATGCATTAAAACTTCCCAACCAAGCTCCCTGAGTTTATGGCGAGTCACTACAGTCGTATGTGGTCTGGCGTTGTCGTGATGGAACACAACACCTCTTCTGTTGGCCAATTCTGGTCGTTTCTCATCAATTGCTATCTTCAAACGGTCCAGTTGATGACAGTACAGATCTGAATTTAGTGTTTGGTCTTACGGAAGCAACTCATAATAAATGATTCCTTTCCAGTCCCACCAAATACACAGTAGAATCTTCCTGGCCGTTAGTACTGATTTGGCGACCGTTTGAGGTGCTTCACCGTACTTTGACCACGATCGTTTTCGTACAATATTGTCGTATGTGACCCATTTCTCATCCCCAGTAACCATCCGTTTAAAAAATGGGTCGATTTCATTTCGTTTGGCCTAGGCTTCGCAGATGGAAATTCGATCCATCATGTTTTTTGGTGTTAATTGGTGTGGAACCCAAACATCAAGTTTCTTTTTGAATCCTGCTTTGCCCAAATGGTTTGAAACCGTTTTGTGGTCGATCTTCAGCTCCTGTGCGATGCTACGACTACTAACATGCCGGTCAACTTCGATCATTGCAGAGATTTTATCGACATTTTCAACGATAGGCCTGTCTGTGCGAGGTGCATCTGTAACATCAAAAATGACTCCACGGAATCGACGAAACCAAAATTGCGTGTAATTAGCTGTTACAATATTGGCACCATAAACACCATTCACAATAACAGCCACCTGGCTTGTATTTTCGTCTTTATCGAATAAAAACTGTAAAATGTACCGAATTTTTTGTTTGTTGACTTCCATTTTTAACACCCTGTAACTCAGAACTGAATAAAAAGCAAAAATATTTTTGTGAAACTACTGTGTTACCTTGACAAAGAGCATAAATTTGAAATTGTTTGATCGATAAATAATGAATTAAAATAATGGATTACTTTTTCCCCCACCTAATATTAATTTGGAAAATTATAATTACTTGTAAATGGTATAACATTACTGACATGATTTAAAATATGAATCACCATAATATTTAGGATTTCGAAGTTACCGATTGGTTTTTGAATAATAACAGTTGTTTAATATATTCAAATATGTTTATACAACTTACATAGCTGGTAAATAACGTATATTAAATTAATTTTGCACCTTGAAATAAAATATAATTCAAAGTTACAGCTATCATAATAAGAAAACTTGAAATAAGATGCAATGAACAACAAATAATAATCAAATTATCACACAAATGTGTTAACTCTATTAAATCAAAAATTAATAATCGAAATGACAGAATCAATCAAAGGAAATAAGTTGATTTTCTTTCGAATCATGAGTGTTTTGGGAATCAGTTGTAGATTGAGTGTTTGGAGGATTATTGGGATTTGGGGGCTCCCAATTTTGTACATGTTGAGTTGGCAGTGGATAAATACCTTGAGAAGACTGAGGTAGCATAATTGGGTTAGTTGGGTTGATAGATGGTATATAATTTATCTGATTTAGTTGACCTTCTGATGCTCGAACTGGAGGCAGGTTCGATGAAACACCTAAAAAGATTAAACCAAGTTAATCGGAACAGTATTATCTTTACATAATATTTATGCTTCAGAAAATAAAAGAAATTACAATCTGAATGAAATGATAGATATGACAGAATTAACTGATAAGAAATCAGTTTATATAAATCAATTATTCATCGATTTAAAGGACTTTAGTCTTCTGAAATATTCACATTTACAAATTTTCTTTGTGTTAATTTTAAGTACAATAAAGTGTAAAATAATAGAAATAACGAAAAAAAGAATTCATTTGACTATTTTATAACTATTTTATAATAAAGCATATTTTATATTTTGGCATTCACCGTAAGACAAAACATTTTAAATTTGATTTTGACTTTTCTTATCGAGGTCAAGAAATGAAAATGATATGTACAAACTAATCGTGTTGTAGTATTTCAGTAATTTTAGTAAAAAATGCTTAAAAAATGACTAACAATAAAAATTAAATACAGCTAAACCATTTTTTTATATTTAGTCTTTTCAGAATTTTGTAATCTCTATGCATTGTAAGTTGTAAGAACTTTACCATATCACAATTGATTAACACAACTTATCTGGTATCCAGATGATTTATCTCCGAATCACTGTTTTTAATGGAAAGAAATTTTGAAAAAACAAATTTCAAGAAAAGAATTGTACAGATGTATTACTCTAGATATAACATTTTTTTACAGATGAGAAATATTTTTGAAAATATATTTTGACGAAAAAAATGAAAATTTATTAAAAAAATTAAAAAGAAATTCTTGCTCTGTTAGCTAAGGTACGAAACAGTTTCCAGAAAATCACACCAAAATTTGGAAAATTTTCAGTGTTAAGTTATTAATAAAATAATATTTCAAAGTTTCTCCGCCATAACTCTATGAACATTCATTATTTTTAATCGAAAATAATATTTATTTGCAAAAGAATTAAAACTTCAAATAATTACGCGACAGAGGATTTTCAGGTTTCCCTACAAAAAAGAAATGGTGAAATATAAGATAATAATTAAGACTCATTTCGTTTGATAGTGGAATTATTTAAATATATAAGCACAGTGCTTTCTTACTTTTATTTTTCTAGAGGATTATTTATCACTATACCATTTACCACTGTTAAGAGAACTGACATTTGGTAGAACATTTATTTATTACTATGACATTCTTGCTTTCGGTTAAATTTATCACTCAATGTTTAATAATTCTCATCCAAAATCTGAACTAACTTGAAAAGAATTATTTTATTCAAAATATTTATATTGGTTAAAATAAAATTACTTTTTATTATCATTTAAAACATTAATTTGATTTAATTATTAAAAATTTACAATCATAAGAAATTAAAAATTTGAATAAATTAGTTTCAGTTTATAAAAATTAAAATATTAATCATTCCTCTGATTAGGAGAAACACAATCCCAAATCAACACACAGCATTTAAACATGCAAGCAATACACAAAACATCAACATTCCAAATATTACTCAACTATAGTGTTACAAATTATTTTAATTAGGTTTATAAATTGAGTAATTTTAATTATTTAGTTTAATATTTAATCAGGATCCCAGAAGAATAAAAATGATGAATCACCCGGAAATTAATTAATTATTGAACTTGTAAAATGGCCAGCTAATATCTTTGTATTCAGAAATAAAACAAAAATATAATTTCAACAAAAGCATTCTTGGTTTTTGTCAATATTCGAAAATTATCGAGTATAACACAGATTTTTGCAATGAAATACGTACATAACACTTTAGAGAAGTATACCGAGTAATAGGTATAAAAGTTGATCTAGACCCAATTTTATAAATATAATTATTTTTACTTTGAAAATTGTAAATCTTTATTAGATGTATTTTATTTGTGCGATCTCATAATTTAATTATTTTGTATGAGATCGCACAAAGAAAAATTGCATAAAAACAGGTTTGAGGGTATTGCAATACATGAATAAAAAATGATGATGATGTCACCCTTTCAAGGAATATTTACTGAAAAACTTCCTGTATTAAGAACAATAATATGATTTTTGACGCGTATTATTATCAAAAGTTAATTTGTCTTAAGGACTAATATTATCAAAACATTCGTAATTTTGCATCATACAATTGATTAATATCCTTTATTCAAAGATTCTAAACTAATTGGAACCTGAAAAATCTCGAAAGATATTTACTAAAAATTTCATTGGTTTAAATTAAAAAAAACGTTAATTATTTAAAAATATTAATTTGCTTTATTTAATTAAAAATTAAATTTATAAATTATTTTAAATTTTACAATGATATGAAATAAAAAAAATTAAATATTACATGTTAAATTAAATCAAATTAGTGTCAGACTATAAAAATTAAAATATTAACCAGCCATCTGGTAAGAGAAAACCTCAAATCAACACACAACATTCAAACAAAAAACATGAAACACTTCAAAAATTCATCACATCCGGTATTTAAAATGGCTTTTATGGTTTGAATAAGATTTCAACCTTAAAATAACATGAAAAGTTCAGGATGGTGTTACTACACTTAATCGCGTGAAATATACTTGTTAATTTTTTATATAAAGTTTTTATTTTTTGAAATACAATTGTTCATTTTTGATATAAAATTTTTACAGTGAAGGAATCAATCCAGTTGGATTATATTGCATGTTACCAAATAAAACAAAATACAATCGATTACTATTTGCAATAAGACAGCTTATCCCAAATGTAATGCCACATAAAATACTGGTTGATTTTGAAAGAACTATAATAAATGCTTTTGAAACTGCATTTTTGCTGAGTATGGACGTATTAAAGTGGATGTTATTTTCATCTTTGCCAAAGTGTTACTAGAAAATTTTGAGAAATTGGCTTTAAATCTATACATGAAACTCATGATGAAATAAGAGAATATATTAGATCATTTGCTGCTTTAGCCTTTGTTCCTCCTGAAAATTTTGAAGACGTATTTGATATTCTATCAGAAGCTCAAATCGGAGAAATTGAAGAATTGAATGAATTTATTAATTATTTTGAAAGAACTTATATAAGAGGAAGAAGAATCTGTGGGGATAATATAACTTTTGCTCAGTCCTTGTTTCCAATAAATACTTGGATTCAATTTTTAGCCGGAAGTAGTGGAATAGCAAGAACTACAAATATAGTTGAAGGCTGACATTATTCTTTACAATCTTTATTTTCATGCCACCATCCTACTTTATGGAAGTTTTTGAAGGGGTTAAAAAAGATATGTACCAACAAAAATCATATCTTTTACAAGGTGCAACAGGTGTGATTCAAATTCCTAAAAGGACGTATTGAATGCTTATTATAAGATTATCAGAAACTTTGACAAATTTTAGAAGACTTGACATGCTTATATTTTTTAATGCAATTTGTCATTTGTCTTATAAATAAATTTGGTTGATTAAATGCATTTTTCTTGTTGTTTTATTTTTTAATTACTGTTGTACGTAAATCCCCCAGAGGTGAACTTTTTTCTTAAGGAAGAACCATATCAACTTGTAAAAAGTAATTTTTATTTTATTGTATTAAGTTAAATTTTTTATTTTTTCATTTCAACATTTAATTATGATGTGATTATGGAACACGATTAAATGCATCCGATTAAGTATCAGTAAACCGTTCAGAATTATTGATTTTCTAGATTAAGATAAGTTCTACATGATTGTAGATATAACTACTTTCTCTAAAGTGATTGGATTAGAAATGAGTTTATTAATTGACTAAATTTTCAAGTTACAATTTTAAGTCGACATCATATCGTTAGCTAAGCAAAAGTTTTAAATATTATCTTAAAAGTTGAATATAAAAATATGAAATAAAAGCTAATCATTCAAGAAATTACTTAGTTAATGTTGATAAAATATAAAATTTTTGAATCTTATCAAATCATTAAATAAACAATTACATTCCGTAAAATATTTTTATAAATATGTTAAAATAAGATTTTCAGAAATTTAATGTAAAAAATTAATTTAAGTAAGAAATAAAATAAATTTTACGGTAGGGTTTTTAAAAGATTTATTATAAAGTAAAAAAGTTAATTTCAAATTTGTTATTTGAAATAAAATAAAAAGTAATTTAAGTTTAATATTTTATTTGCGAAAAAAAGTAAACTAAACCATTTTGGTAACTTTTAAATCAAAGGAAATTAAAAATGCGAATTTAATTTTCTTTTGGAAAATGTAATTATAATTTTTTGGAAATGGTAATAGGAATTAAAAATTAATTGTAAAACCATTAAATCGACTTAAATAAAAAATGCGATTTTAATTTTATTTCGGAAAATGTAATTGAGAAACAGGTAAATTTAAATGTACCATAAAATTGAAAAATTAATAAAAGACGCAACAAATCTTTGTGACAAAATTACGTTTCACTAATTCACTATGATTTTTTTATTTAAAAGAATATAGAATTTTAATTTGTAAAAAATATACTAACCATATTTTTATTTATATCTATTTTTATTTATATTGGTTGTGGAAAAAAGAAAGTGCAAAAATTCCTCAAAAATATTTGTTTAAAAAATTCAAATTGTTATAGAAATAAATTTTTGTGTTCATGATAATGTCTTTTGATCAAGAACACAATAGTTAACATTTAACATTTTTAGAAATCTATAAAAAATGTTTATATGCTACATTAAGTTACATTGATAGAAATCATCTTTAAATTTAATGTTAAAAAATAATATTTACCTTGAAGATTATAAAAATCTGTGTGAGGAATTCCATATTGATTAGGAATTGTGTAACCATATGATTCCATATTCATTCCTTGTACATTTTGAGAAGCTGCAAACTGAGAGATATTGTGTGGAACTTGTTGATTCATATTTGATGTTTCCACAGTTTGCATGGTTGGTTGATGTTGATGCTGCATAGAATATGGAAATTGTTGTTGATATTGTTTCATTTGCATCATTTGTTTTTGTTGAGCGAGTCGAACTGCCATTTCTCTTTCTTGTTGTTGCATTCTTTCAACTGCCAGCTGTCGTTGATAATCCAGAAATTCTTGCTTTTTCTGACGCATAATTTCCAATTTCTGCATCATTTGAATTTGCCTCAACTTAGCCGCTTCTTCTTCTTCTCGTCTTTTCTTTTCTCGGTGTTCTTCTCTTAGTGCATCTAATGCTTCCCTTGCATCACGCAATTGGGCAAGTTTATCTTGAAGAGCTTCAAAATAATCTAAACAAAACATTAATAAATCTATGTTTAGGATACTAAAACTAGATATATAGCAAGAATTTCAAAAATAGTGGCAAGTTTCAAAATTTTCCATTTTAAAACAAATCGATTATATAAATCTTAAAATATTATATAAATCCTTTAATCTCAAAATTATATCAAAAGCGAACAAAAGTTAGATTATTTTCAGTTATCAGTATGAGTTTGTCCCAGTCTAGTTTATCAATTTTCCTGTAAAGGGAAATACATCTCGTCATATCTGTAAACGAATTCAGTAGCACAGATGATTAGGTAATGTTAGTAGTATTACTGGATATATGAAAGAAATTTTAAGAATTATTGGAGAATAGTTTCTTGTGAGGTAAAATTGATAAACTTGAGTTTATCAGTCCATTGAACGCTATCCCATAAGTTCTCAATCGTATTTATATACTTTTGGCCCATTCCTGATGCTTTGTTATGTTAGTCATGCTAATATACGCTTTTATCTATTCATTATTCATGTCCCCAATGTAAAAAACTAAATGTCTTTATATTACGTATTCGGCTACTTAGACAGCTGATAAACGATAATCTTGAAGAAATCTACGAATAATCTCTCTATAGTAGGGGAAAAATGAGAGTTCTGGACCACCCCCCCTGGGGGGGTCGTAACTAGTTACCGTGGTTGCCATGGCAACGGTCGCTGTTGCCATGGCAACGGTCGCGGTTACCATAGCAACGGTCGCGATCACTATAGCAACGGTCGCGGTTACCATGGCAACGGTCGCGATCACCTTAGCAACGGTTCCAGTTCACATAGAAACGCTTCTGATTGGTTCCCGGTTCCTTAGCAACGGTTTCGTCACCGGGGTAACGGTAACCAAGGGACGTTTTTCATCAGCAACGGATACAGTGATCCAAGGCGGTTGTAACCATGGTAACGGTTCCCGTATCTATAGCAACCGTGACCCCGTAACTAAGGAC
>MQRK01205851.1:4120-18773 GCA_001938485.1 Girardia tigrina | reverse complement strand
TAAAATATCGATTAGCACATTTGGACACTGTGCAGTGATCGATTAGCACTTTTTTGTGTGTGGGCATTCGGCGGCACTGTGGGCATTCGGCGGCACTGTGGGCATTCGGCGGCACTGTGTGCATTCGGCGGCACTGTGGGCATTCTGCGTCGCGACCGTTGCTAGGGAACCGTGGACCAATCAGAAGCGTTTCTAAGGTGATCGCGACAGTTGCTAGGGAACGTGGACCAATCAGAAGCGTTACTAAGGTGATCGCGACCGTTGCTAAGGTTATCGCGACCGTTGCTAAGGTTATCGCGACCGTTGCTAAGGTTATCACGACCGTTGCTAGGGAACCGTCGACCAATCAGAAGCGTTGCTGCCTAGGCCAAGGTGATCGCGACCGTTGCTAGGGACCCGGCGGCCAATCGGAAGCGTTGGTAAGGCGATCGCGACCGTTGCCATGGTAACCGCGACCGTTGCTAAGGTGATCGCGACCGTTGCCATGGTAACCGCGACCGTTGCTATGATGATCGCGACCGTTACCATGGCAACCGTGACCCCCCCCGGGGGGGGGTCATGTGGGGAGAATGCCCATTTTTCCCCTACTGAAGAATTCAATATTATCAGTGGTAATTCTTGATATGTTTCAGTGTTTTCATCTGTAATAGTTTTCCGTTCATAAATCACAGAAGTCGACAATTGTAACTTGTAAGGCACTTTCCTATTTTGAGTTTTCAATCGATTAATCAATAGTTTAATATCATCGGATTTCATTAAGAATTGAATATTTGTAAAATTTTTTATTAAATAACCACATTCATCATTAGATATTGATTTAATTTCTTCATCATCATCGTTATCAATTCCACTACCACCACCAACATTTTTACTCATTAAAATTTCTTATATGTTCTCTACTACGATGGAATTCCTTTTGTGTTTTTAAAATGTTTGTCACAATATTGACAATAAAGAGGGTTTTTATTTTCAACAATAATTTCTGTTTCATCATCAGCATCATCATCATTATCAATATCAAAACAATCGGATTCATAATCGCTTTCAATATCATCTATTTTTTATAAATAATAAATGTAAAGGAAACTCAATTAATGTTTTTATCATCAATTTATTTTGAACATTCAAAGATTCAACTTGTTCATTTCCACCCCGTTCATTGACATATCTTCGATCCGACTCTTGCATTATTTCCAATTTTTTACTCCGCAACATTTCCTGTACCCGCTCTTGTTTAATACCACCGATTTGTAAAGGTTTTCCAAATTTATTTACAGGAATATTAAAATAAGCCATTTTTATAACATTCATTATAAAAGGCTCTCATGCCACAAACAATCTAACATTTCTTCAATAATATCATCAATTTTTTGTTTGTTTTTACATTCATATTTATTTAATTTAAACAAAAAATACAAACATAATTGGTCACATAACCGTGTTCCATAAGGTTGTACTTGTATCGAGTTAAATAAGCATTTTGGAATATTTTCCAATGGTTCAATACCAAAAGGATCAAAATAATAACAATTATTATTATTTTTATTATCATTGTAAAACGCAACCCAATGACTTCCTTTTTCATCACTGTCTTGATAATTTATTATATTCGGTTTTCTATCCGAGATTTTATCATCAACTTCATCTGCCATCAGTACTTGAAATTCTTAAGGTGAAATTTTTAATTGTTCTGTCTGTTGGGTGTGATATTATTAATGTTGGATTTATTATTTTAATTTTATTAATTTAAATTTATTTGTTTCATGGTATGCCTTACCATCTGAGTTTATTTTGACCCAACATATTATTTGGATATGTCTCTCCACTAAGTGTCCCCAACTCACACTTATTGGAGATCCATATCGTGCCCCATCAACCCCATCTTTTATCTCGCCAGTGAAGCTGATGAAGTACCTATTGGGTTCTACATTATATTTAAATATATTAAGTCTATGAAAGTTGGCTTATGCTACTTCTATTTAATTAATGATTAACTTATTTTTTCCTTAACATGTTTTTTTATTTGATTACTATATTTTTTATTATGAGTTTATCATTTTCATATCAGAGATTAAAGTTAAAAGAACATGAACAAATTATATGTTGACATTGTTTTATTAAAATATAACAAAAGAAAATACCAATCAAAGGCAATCCACCCATCGTCCCTAATCATCCAAATCTGATGATCATACAAACTCTTCCCCTTTACCATTTGTGATTGAGCGGAACTGTAGGCGGTCACGATTCTCTTTCTGAATTTCAAGTTTTGACTTAAAGTCCAGCCATTCTTGTTGTTCTATAGTCTCTTGGAAATTATTTGTTGGAAAAAACAACGAAATTCGATGCGAGGTATCAAAATCAGAAGACTCTCTTCGACTGGTGTCATTTCTGATTACCGTCTTTCCATCTTGGACGTCAGCCTCAATACGACTGGTTTTAAAAATAGTTTGCAGCTCATTCTTGACCTGTTGAAACATTTGAGCTTTTCGCTTTCTCTGTTCCCGCCGCTTCTGGGATCTACTGAGCACCCCAGAGGCAGATGATGCCATATCCTCTTTCATAATTGACCCATAAATGTTTGGATTCGTCCCCAGAGGCTTCTTTTCCGTATTTGATCCAATCTTGCTTGCTGTTTCTATAATTATTTCCGGTTGCTCTTCTGAAACCTTTTCGATCACTTTCTTGCAGTAGCTGGACATATTTTGCTGAATTCTCATCTCGGTGACCTCGTTTTGCAAGGACTTTATTTTCTGTTGTCCCAATAAACATTTATCCACAACCGGTTTGTGAATTGATAGAGGAACTGAATGCTTTCTGTATTCCTCAAATTCGGTTGTCCTCTTTGTCAATTCGTCATTCAGCTTGGCACATTCGCCTTTCTATTTCTACAAGTTCAGCAGCAGTTCTCTTTGTTGCTCTTTGTTTTCGTTATATTTCCTATCCATACTGAATAAGGACGATGAGTGGATTAAAAAAATAAAAAAAAATAAAAAAAAACAAAAACAAAAAAATAATTGATGGAGGCTGAGCGAAACGAATTCTCTTCTAGAAATGAAACTTGGCAAGGACTTTCTCAAACTTTCAGATCGTCAATAGTCTCGGCAAGCACTATAAGCACCTGCCGTTAATCTATTAACAGATCGGCAGTCATAAAATTACCTCACAACCTGTTCATATTCCCTACCTGATCGTCAATAGTGTCGGCAGGAACTATAAGCCCCTATCGTTATCTATCGACAGATCGCAGCCTTAAGGTGCTCCCCAACCTCCATCAACTTCCAAAAAAAGAAAAAGAATCCAAAAATTACCTAGGTTCAAAACAAAAATTCTTTTTCTCTAATAAAATTTATTCGCTAAAAAGTCTGATCAAGTGCACAAATTCGGATGAATTTATACCAATCTTTCGTCATAAAAAGTCACAGAACCAGCAAGCAGACAATTCTCACAGTCAACCTTCAATCATCCTTCACTAAGTCAACAGTCCTCTGATATAAACAACCCGCAGATGGCCAAATTTCCGATCAAACCCACGTCAACAAATCAGGCCATCAAATTCTTACAAGAAAATATTCAAATCGACAGTATCCAAGGGTCAAAACCAATTAAAAGTTTCTCTTTTAATTAATTAATTATAAATTATCATTATAATATTTTATTTTTAGTTTTTTAGATTTAGGGAGTTTTTCCCACGCCTACCTCGGTACCGGTGCAATGAATAGGCCCGAGGCTGACGCGAAGGAAAAACCCACTGGTCCCAACAGGTCCATTTCATCAATTCGATATTTGTTGATGTATCAACACCAAACATCATCATTATATCCCTGAGATTGTAAAATTATAACAAAGTCATTTTTATTTATTTTTTTAATTTTTAAAAAAATTAAAGAACACTTTGTTGTAATCGCAAACACATATTCACTTGTTCGTTGTTGAAATCTATCAATCGTCCTTGCTCGTCTATGATTCTTATTTTAAAATCATTGATTTCATGAATAAAAATCGGAAATATGTTACAAATGCCGGTCGTTCATTAACCCGATATCCAATTGGTACAGTGAACGCTGGAAAGGAATAAATATTATTTGAATTTTTCATCTTTTCCTCGCTAGTACCACCACTATTAATATCGTTATTCGATGCAATATATCCTCCATTGGCAATCGAGCATTCAATATTACAAATATTAATATTGGAGATTTGAAAAATAAATTTCGAATCATAATTTACAATACTATCTATTAATATAATATTTTCCGGATCAATAAATCCCCGGGTATAGAATTTTGACGATTTGGATATCGAATTGAATCAATGTTATCAAAACCATGCATTGAGTGAAATATTGATTGACGACTAAATTCCACAAAGTAATTTTCAGCCACCGTTAATTTCGATTTCGAAGTCTGTTTTTCAGTCACTACATGAACTATTTTATTGGTAATTTTATCAATATTTTCATTGATTTCCTCAAATTCTCTTGCTCCCTCTTTCAGCACCAATTTCACATATGTGTATTTGATTCCGGATTTCGTAACCATTTTTTTACCTTTGATTTCTGCTGGCATCAACGATGATTTTCCCTTATATATCAAATAAAACCAATTATTTTCTCTATTGACATTGTAAACAGTATTATAAGTGGAAAACCACACCAATCCGATTTCATAATTATATTTCGGGTCCAAATTCAATTGTACGGGTAATTGGATTTGAATTTCAAATTTTTGCCCTGATTTTGTAAAAGTTGTAGAAAATCCACTCGCTTCACCACTTGTACTCATTTTTTATCAAAAGTTTTTCTCAACAGTTCTTCAGCTTTTTCTTTCCCAATCAGATTTTTACGTTTCAATTTCGCTATCGTTTCACGAATATTATCATCAACACCATCATGGCCAGCTTTCCGCGCAGCAATTTGACGATACAGATATGCAAACATTGAAATTGGATTTGATAACCCAGTACCAGCAGGAGGCATTTGTGGTAATGGAATCGGTAGTTTTTCTTTTGGTAATGAGAGTGTTTTCGGTTTCTTACCGTTTTTGGTATCCGTTTTTCTCCATCATAACCCTCTGTCATTTCTGTTTCAACACTTTGATATTTTTCTCCTGCATGTTTCATTAATTCTTCATATAAAATTGAGATAAAGGATAATGTTTTGCTTAAATCTACACCAGAATTTTCTAATATAGTTCTATAAATTAGATATCCAGTGGAAACATCTTGTAATGAATATTGCTTATCTCCAATAACATTAAAGTTCTCAATTATCAGATTATTCAATATTTTATCTGCAGGAAAATTAAAATTTTTTTCTTCATTTCTAAAATAAAATTTCCCATAATCATCTCGTAAATAAGTATAATAAACATTACGTATCTTCAAATACCAATAACCGGTTGTTGTAAATTTTCCCACTGATGGATATAAAGACTTATTTTTAAAATTATTTAAATAATATGTATGTTGAAATATTTCAGGGATTTTAGAAGCTTGTTTATTTGCGTTAAATTCCGTTCCCAATTTTCCCGCTAAATCATTCAAATACTGTTTTGCTTGCGCTTGATCTGTGGTAATGAATTCATAATCTTATGGCGATTGAGTCATTAAATCCCGCTAGACCTCCAAGAGCTCCAATAATTCCTGGAATTAATGCCAATGGAAATAATCCACCAGAATGATATTTATCACCAATCATTCCACCTTTTTGCTCCAGTTTTTTAATTTTACGTAACATTTCCCGGTTTGAATAAATTTCACGTCTATTTACGCGAATCAAACCAGGTGTTTGAGTATCCATCAATTTTCGTATTTTTAAACTATCTGTACTTTTTTTTTATCCTCAAATATTTTTAACGTCTTTCAGAACCGCCGCGTAATTCCTCGACAATTGTTAATTGGGAAAAATCATTTTCAAGCGGACTTCTTGCAGTATTAAACAGAATATTTTATTGATAAATTTTTCGGATTTATTTATACCAACTGTTACAACAACATTGTTGATTGCCATAGTTTTATCGATATCACTCGTATCAAAGCATATTATTGGGTAAAAATCTTTCCAATCTTTCAACAATAACAGCGGAGCTTTGTCTTGAAATCCTCGACAAACTTGAACGTAAGCATTATACAAATCATAAAAATCATTATTCGGGGTATTAAGTATCATTGGTTGTAGAGGATAATATTCATTATTTAATTTCAATTGCACGGTAAAATCTCCTTCGGTATCCATTGTAAACAATGAAAATCAACATATATTGGTTTATCTTTAACACTCAATCGCTCAATCAGTTACCCGTATGAGTCGGCATTGAATTTCAATTGATTCATTACCAACTCCAGTGAGTTTATTTGAATTTTTCTTTTTGTTGCTGCTGCTCCGTAAAAAACGTTTGCATCATCGATTTTTCTTATCGCTGTAAATTCAATGAAAACATTATACAAAATTCTGTTGTAATTTTGCAGAAATTCAAACAAATGTTTCAGTGAGAAGAATCCTTTGAATTTTCCCGATTTATATTGTTCTTTACGAATATCATCACTCAAATTTGTATATTCAACAGAATCAGCTGCTTTATACATCATTTCATAATGATCTGGAATAAATCCAGTTATTTCTCCACATGGAATATAATTTCAGTCTTTCGATACATACAACAACATATCTGAAGCGATTCCGGGATTGTTTATCGTTTCAACAATATGAGCTCCCAATTTCAATGACATTGATGAAAATAGTTTTGGAAAAAAATTAGTTTCCAGAACTCCATTTGGTTCATCTTTTAATTCTCATATACCAATTTTGCATTACAAATATCAATGGGATCTGTTGTTTGCGATAGCTGGAAAACAATTGGTCTATTTTTTTTTGTTTTCCGTTGAGCCAGAAGTTGGGCCAATTCTCACTAAATTGGTTTTTTTCAGCACATGCGAAAATTCTTTATTATTATCCAGATTCAAAATTCATGTTAATACTAAACCCGATACAAGTTGCTATACTGGTTTTTCAAATTTTGTTTCCATTTTTCATTATTTGATTATTTTTCCATTTCTGAAAACTTGGATTTTGTAAATCCTGCATATAATAACGCCCGAAAATTATTTTTTTGGGTTTTTGGGTCTCGTAATTTTTAAGTGATTGGATATTCGCGATTCAATACTTGTGCGATTTCATATAAATCTTTGGTCCATTTTATTTCATATCCTTTGGTATAATTCAAATTTTTTTGTTCTGGATCTTTCAGCAATGATTTCTCGATAAAAATTCTTACCATATCTCCCAATTTGAATAAATATTATTTTTTTTAATCATCGATTTCATATGATTTTTCCGGTATTTTTCTTTCCGGGAAACTGGGAATTTTATCTCCAAACATTACATCATTGGGTGTTTGTTTTGTTGAACCGTGAATTCGATTATTATATTCCGCAATTATTTTATCTATTTCCGATTGATAAATTATTTTTTGATCTTTACAAGTAAATAATCGATATATTTGAGATTTTATTGTTCGATTCAATCGTTCTATGAAAACTGGTTTTTCCTGAACAGAATACAATTTTATTTGGTTTTTTTGACAAAATTTTTGAAAATCTCCAGTTTGAAATTCTGCTCCACAATCTGTCCATACATAATTGGGAATTATATTTTTATTAATTTTTTTATGTAATTCTCGGAGAATTTCCTGGAAAGCTTTTACTGTTGTTGCAGAAGATTTATCACGCAATAATAGATAAAACGCATATCGGGAATACAAATCAATTACTGTCAGAATTGGGAATGGAGTTGTATCTTGTTCCCGATTAATTTTTTCTTTTTCTTCCTCCGTTTTTGCTTTTCTTATTTTTTTTGCTTTTTTCGCTTCAAAAATTTCCTTAATTTCTTTACTCAATTCATTTTGTTGTAAATCAATATAATCTCGAGTTAGAAAAATCAAATCTGCAGACCAAATATGATTTGGTTGATGGACATCGATTTTCAAAAAAGTTTTATTTTTATGATGGGGAAAATGTAATTCACGGACCAATTGTTCTTCTTTTGTTATTATTTTTTTCAAGTGATTTTTACTTTCAAGATGTTTATTTTCATTTTTCTTTTTTCCCTTAAATTTACATATTTCACAATAAAACTCATCGTCTTAATTCTGATATATCATTTCCAGCACCAAAAACGATTTTTCCTTTCATAATGGTATTTATGAGAAATATCTCAAATTTTTGACGTAAAGTTAGATCTTGCAATTGATTTATATCGTGAATCAAATTTATGTCCGCTAAATGACGATCAAGAATATCATCGCTTCGATATGCCAAATCGTGACGATAACATGCCTGATCAATTTCATCAACAGGTTCATTTTCTTCCCCAATTGGTTTATCGGTATTGGGATCCAATCGAATATCCAACCGTGTTAATGGACCACAATATATTTTCCCGGTAAATGCAATTCACCATATTTTGTTTTCATAAATCCAGGAATATATCACGAATATTGGGAAAGATTTTGTTGAATATCTCCGCCTTTGGATTTTATTGTTATTAATTTATTCATTTTTAATAAAAATTCTCAACTATACCAAGCTAAATTCCTTAGTCATGAATATTGGAAGAGAGATTTTAAAGAAAAATGTTATTGATAAACGTTATTATAATTTAGTCACATTATTGAATATAATCCTGTATTTGATATCATATTTTTCAAAAAATCACATAAATATTTTCTTGTAATATCAGACAAAATTTTATTTAACTAATTAATTCATCTTCATCACAATTTTCTTCTTCACCATCTGATATGACTATTTCTTCTTCTTTGAATATATTTTTATAAATTTTTTTCTGAGTACGATCATAATAGATGTATTTTGCTTGATTCCAATGCTCGAAAATCCGTTGTTTATACAATTGAGTACAACGATCATTGAACATAAACAGATCACTGAAAATGTACTATTTATCACGTTTCCCAGCTCAAAAAAAATAAATCTATTACTATTGTTACGAATAGAATGTTTATCCAAACCATAAAATGTTTGTGAAATGTAAATGGTATTACAATTATTATGACGGCCTCTTGTAAAATATGATTTCATTATTTTTTGTTCTGACAGATTGACAACATCATCAAAAATAATCAAATTTTTAGCGTCTTTTGGTAGTGAATCACATGAAACAATTTGTGCGGGATCTGAGGAAAACAATACCGATATTGCTTTTTCTGGATCTCGAATCAAATATTGATTTTGATTTATTTTATGATTATTAGTGATATATCGTTTATATGCATAAACCAGATATTCTGGTGGTGGAATATAATTTTTATCGGAATTATTTCCTAATTCCTGTTTTATCATTGATAAAAGCATATTTTGTTTATCAAAAATATCACGAATTTCGGCTTTAGTCAAATATGAGCCGTTTTCAAATTTGAATCCATTTGAAATTACTTTCAATTCTGGCTGATCTATTGTTGTAGAATAGAAAATTAGATTATTAAAATCTAAAAATCAATCTTCTAACAACATTTTCGAAAGTAAAACATTTTTCCCACATCCTGATTCACCGACAATCAGTATACGAAAATTCCGTGGGAATAATTTATTTTCGAATTTCGATTCGTACATATTTAAAATATTTATTTTTTCTTTTGTCATTTTTTGATAAATTTTTAATTTTTGAAAAACTTATATTATATAAAAAGAAAATGGAGAGTGAAAAATTAAAAAAAACATACTTCGTGATTTTATGACTCATTATACGATTTAACATTTATTGATGAAGAAAAGAAAAATGAAATGATGATAGTGATGATGGTGATGATAATAATAATGTTAATGACAATAGTTATAACGATAGTGTATATAATGAGAGTACTAGTGAAAGTAGTAATTATGCATCTAGTTCTGATGATTATATTGATAATAGAAAAATGATTCGTAGAGAAAAAATTGCAAAAGATGAAATAAATTATTTAGAATGTGAATTTTTTAAAAAAATACATGTTAAAAAATTACTTTTTTCTAAAATCGATGAAAATAATTTCAATAAAAAATAATTAAATTTTATGAGCTTTTATTTATTTTACATCGCATATATATAAGAAAAAATCGCACTGTTATTTAGATTATGATTATGAAAAAGAAATAGAAAAATTAGAAGAAAATAATGATGATGAAACAAAATTTAGAAAAATGTTTTTTTTTAATTTAACTTATATAATAACTTATATATTAACTTATATTAACTTAACTTATACAATAAGAGAAATAATTTATTTAAAAAAATAAACGCTGAGAAGTTATATATTGAAAAAGATAAACGTAAAAAAACTTAAAGAAAGATATTATAATCTTTAAAAAATAAAAATTTAATTTTGGATACATATATTAAACTCGAAAATGAAAATAAAAAATTGAAAAAAAAAAATTCGGAATAATATTAATAAAAATTTAAGTGCTCGATTAAGAACAAAAAATAAAAATGCTAAATTGTATAAATAAAAAATGGAACGTGAAATTTTTGAAAATATTAGTGAAAGTGATAGTGATTGTGGTGATGATTGTGATTGTGAATGTGATAGTAATGAAGGTGAAGTTACGGATATTAAGGATATTACTGGTAAATATTATTATACAACGGATCAAATCGAAAATTTAACATTGTTTTTTCCTAATGAAGATTTAAATGAATATAATATTAATGTTTTTCATTTATTAAATATTATGCAATTTGTACCAATATATAGAGAGGATTATACAATAGATAGGATATTAAAAACAATAAAGTTAGAAAAATATATTAAAGAAAATTATAAAAAAGATTTTTTAGAAGATTTAAAGAAAAAGCTGGTGTTAATTGAAAATAAAGAAAAAAATATTGATTCGGATTTTAGAAAACATGAAAAAAATATAAAAAAATACAAAAAATAAAGATGAACAAAAATATTTTAAATATAAAATAAAATTGATAAAAAATAATGAAATTGGGAAAATTATAAATATTATATTAGAAATAATTAAAAAAATACAGTCAATTTATGAAGAAATGATTGAGCTTGATAAAAAAAGTTAAATTTTATTTAAGAAATAGAAATATGGAGGTGGAAGAAGAAGAAATATAAAAAATATATTTTTTTATTAATTAAAGAAATATGTTAATATAAAAATAAATCCCCTATTTTAATTAGGGCATCCAATACCGGAATCATTTTTCGATACCGGTATTTCGGTACTGATAAATGTCAATACCGGTACTACCGGTATAATACCGGAAATTGAAAATAAAAAAAAATAATTAAAATATGAATAAAATCTCGAATAAATAGTAAAAATTTACAGTAATTCAATAAACTTTTTTATTTTATATCAAAATTACGGATTTTCTTTCATTTTGTGCTTTTTTTCTCCTTTGTAAAATATGCCCGTAAGAAACAAAGAGCATCCAGAGTGTCATCATCAAGAGATGATCGTAATTTGGTGACAAAGTTGCCACTTGCCGAAAATCCACGCTCCGATTCGACACTTGTTGGCTTTATTGTTTTCAAGTATTCATAGGAGTTTTCAAATATGTTCCACTTCCGCAAGTGCCTTCTTCTTCGAAAACTGCAATCTCCTTGCGGATTGTTTTTGATAAGTCTTTCGAAACGTTTGATCTCCCCTTATTTTTACAATTCTTATCATTCAAAATTGCCATGTCAAGCTTTTCTTTCAATGAAAAGTTTGCAGTGCAGTTAACAGAATCGCTATCAGATGAAAAGCTGGTGTAAAGGAGATGCTCGTCTGCTCGCTGATTGAGCCGCTCATTCAGTCGAACTATGGCGTTTACAATAGCTAATTTGCTAAGGTGCTCAAAAACGCAGCTTTCAATTTAATAGCTAATTCTGTATCTCCAAGGTTATTTACCATAAACATTAATGTCGTATCGGCTGACAACAGGGTTGCATCACTTCGGCACAATGCTTCCATGGCTAGTTTCACAGGCGCGATACAGGCCACAACAGATGAAATTAAGTCATACTCCTTATCTGTTATCTCAATTTTGAACTCAAGGTCAATCAGCGACTTTCGAATGTAATTTTCAATTTTATGAAACGTTCAAGCATTGTGGGCAAGCTACTCCAACGAGTTTTGCAGTCGAGTATTAGTGGAAAGGCTTTACCAAATTCGTCTACTGTGTATTTTTCGAGAGTTTTATCATTTTTTGTCGGAGAACGGTGAAACAATTTTACAATGGTGCGCACCTTAGCGATTAACGGCTGCAAATCATCAGTCAGTTGAATAGTGTCGTCTTTTTCACTCATGACAACTTGAAACCCGTCAGAAAAGTCTTCTTCATCATCATTGGTCGTATCATCGTCACTTTCACTGCTATTCTCGTCATCGAAGATTCCTTTCAAGACTGTTTTGGCAGAAGTTGACGGTGTTTTGCACAAACGGCTTGCACACCCAGTTGAATGCCGTGCACAATGCATAATTGTTGATCACAATTGCTTAAATGTCCCACTTTCTGCATTACGGAAGCTCCATCAGTAGTAACGCACACAATGTCTTCATAGTAATTCAGCATAAACTGCGTCAACACTTTTTGAACTAACTCAATGCATTTTTCAGCAGGTAGTGAACCAGCAACTCTAGCTAATCCAAGGCTCCAAAATTGTTCCTCGATGTGAACGTTTATATTTAAATATCTGCAATTTTTTAATGACGTCCACTCATCAAATGTCAAACTGAATCGCATCCCTTCCGATCGGAGACAAGTGAACTTGGATATGACAGTCTCTTTGATTGTGTTGGCGTATTTAACTACCATATTTCGAATTGTAGTCGCTGATTTCGGAACAACAAACCCACGAGCTTCTAGCGATATTCTCAGTTCAGTTGATGTTTCAAATATGCTAAAGGGCAGCCCGTCAAGGACGGTTATTCTAGAAAAAACTGCAGGCAACGACTTGTCATGTTGATTATGGAAGAAATCGGTGATCAGAGGTTTGGATTTTTTGGCCGATGACAACGGATCCAATGAAAATGAAGCCAATCACGATGCTGTGTCCTGGGTCGATTTTCTCTTTAGCAAGTCGATTTCATGGTTTGTTCTTAGATGTGTATGGAGTCCACTGATACTGCCGCCATGTGATTTTATCTCTTTGTCGCATTTCTTACACTTTGCAAGTTGACTTTCTTTATCACGCAGAAAATAAAACCACACAGAATTTTCGACTACTTGTGCACCGGTGCTATTAACAACATCACAATTTGAATGCAAACATTTATTTACAACACAAACAGATTCTTCACAACAATTTTCAGATGTAATCTTTCTTTGATTGATATAGTTTTTGATTAAATATTCAAATATAAAAAAATCAATAAATGGGAAATTTTAATATTACATTTTAATTTCTCATAATTTTATTGGATAAAAAGATATTATGTAATTTTTTAAATAAACATTAATTTTTAAAATATATTATATTTAATAAGTTAAAATCGTTTACTGAAAATATTATTAAAATTCTTAATTATCAAACTTTAATTAATTAGTACTTAAAATTAATATCATTAATTAATTTCATTGGATTCAAATAATCAATCAAATAAGATATCAATCTCATCTGAGTAGGAGATTCACAAATCTAAACAGCATACAAATAACAAACTTACAACATTCCAAAATATCCCTAACAGATGCTGAACGCCTTGAATACGTTTTGGGACACGTTGGGGTTTTCTGGATATTAATTTAATAGAAAATTAATAGAGATAAAATATTCATTATTAATTTCTTACCAAAAAACAAAAATTATTTGAGAATATTTTCAACAAATGCCTATTTATTTTCGAATGTTTCTTGTTTACTTCAAATAAAAACAAAAATCTGCAAATAAAATCGAACTCAATTCATTTAAATTACCCAAATCTATGTTTAGAAATTGAATCCTTACTATTTTGTTTTCGGTGGCGGTAATGAAAAAATTTTTTTAATGAAATCAAAATTTTTATTTAAAAAGTCGAATATTCAAAACAAAATTACAAATAAATAACAATTTTTTACATGATTTTTTTACATTAGAAAATAATTTTTACATAGAAAGTGTTGTGTACTATTTGTATTTTTTTTACAATAAAATAAGTGTTTTTATAATGTATGTAGTAAAATTTTGTGGCATACAACAGTAATATATTACTTTCAATATATTTTTAGAAGTGAAAAAAATGAGAGAAACGTCAAAGTACATGAAAAACTCTTCTTAACCTACCTTGAAATTAAGTATTAATAATTTCAAATATTTTTATATACCCAATACCGAAATACCGGTATTGAGTCAACCCGATACCGGTATTTCGGTAGCATTAAAAATTCCAGTAATACCGGTATACCGGTATCGGTACTGCCGGTATTGGATGCCCTAATTTTAATATTAATATATTTTTTACCTTAATCTATTATAATAGTAATATCTATATAATAGTAGATTGGATATCCTGAAGGGTAGACAACCTTCGGTTATCTATGATAATATAAGCTAAAAGTGCCGCTATTTATACGATAAATTTTTATTGATTATCAATTTGTGCAGTTACAATTTCATTACATGTGTAGTGATTCAACTTTTTAATTTTTTTTATATATATATTTAAATATATATATATA
>MQRK01205844.1:3517-17657 GCA_001938485.1 Girardia tigrina | reverse complement strand
TATATATATATATATATATATATATATATATATATATATATATATATATTTATACTTTCCCATCAATGAATATAAATTTTCCCCGAATTACCCACATTAGAAAATTTAATTCGATTTTACTTAAAATTTTAACTTTACTAAATTTTTAGGAATTATTTTATTTAATTTACTTTTAAAAAACATATTTCATTAATTAATTCTGCTTAAGTTCGATCAAGATGTAAATTATCTTGACCAGTGATGTTGTGTGTTTGGAGGAATTATTAGGAACCTGTGCACTGAGAACATGTTCCTGATGGTAAAGCCATCGATGGTAACGTTTATGCTGAACAATTACAACGAGTTCATGATGCTTTGACAACTCACTACCAAGGACTGTTGAAGCGTGGTAGAGCAATCCTACAGTATGAAATTGCTTCAGTTCGTACATTACGAAGGGTGAAGTTGAAAATTCAGAAACTGCAAGACATCGATGTAATTCCCCACCCAGCTTCTCATTCATACATCGAACCTTCTTATTATCTTATGTTTCGGTCTCTGTCACCTTTCTTACAAATCAAAACGCCTCCAGGACTAATGCTTGGTATCACCATGGAATTGAGCAATTGGTAGAAAGATGACATCGTGTCATTGAAAATGATAGGGTGCATTTCGATGAATAATATAATCAGTGTCATAAAAATTGTGTAAATATAATAGTCGCATAAAAAATATGAATAAATTTTGACTCAACCTGGTAGGTACTTTATGCCTAAAACGAATTACAATACCAGTTTAGTCTTTTTTCAGGTTTGAATTTAAATAATTTTAATTTAAAATAGTTTTTAATAATTTTTTATAATTATTAAATATTTTAATATTAATTTAATTACATATTTTTATATACAACTAAAACAAATAATTCAGTGATTTTGTCATTCAGTTTTTGAGTCTCAATTTGATTCTAAAAATGAGATAAACGATGTGATCTTTCAAGTATTCGAAAAGGAGAACGCTAAATTACAAATTCCAATCAAAACTTCTTAATATAATAAAATGCTTACAAAATTTCGAAACATCCTCTGGCCCATGAGCCATTTCTAGGGTTAAATCTCTCCATGATTCATACTGAATCATTTAGGAATCTAATTTTTCGTCCTATACTTTTAATGGACATAATCTATATACGGTCTCCAAAATTTTTGGCCTTGCTTTAAAAAATAGAAAAATTTCAATTTTCTTTCTTTTGAAATTTTTTTTTTATATTTTTATTTCTTCTAGAAATTCTATTGCTGCTCTGATTTGACAATTGAAGTTTTAGAATTTGAAACGGCTTGTATAGCAAGCTCTCTTGACATTTGTCATTTCCCTTTACTTCTACAATTATACACGAATCGATTCACCAAAGATTTTACTCATATTAGCCTCTGCCAAATGGAATATGCCTCTTGTAACAACCAATCAATCATACAAAATGGCTTTCCATCTGTAAAAAATTCTTTTGCTATCACAGCAGTTTTTATGTTCCTCTCGATATCTCTTTTTTTCAAACTATTATTCCTTCTTTGAGACATTTTCTTGGTTTCGGATAAACTGTCTGTTTCATCGATTAATGGTAATTTGAACTTGTACCATTCTTCATCATGTCTAAAATTTTTTTTTAAAGTTTTCTTAATTTCATTTTCTTCCCTAGTATTCTCCATAAAATCTTCAAAATCTTCTATTTGCAAAATCTTTGTAACAGACCGTCTAAAACCATTTCTAAAGAATGTAGAGTTTGGATAAGTTATATTTGTCTGAAATTACTCCAGATGCTGGTACTCTTCCAACACTAGTCCACCTTAATGGTCCTAATTATGCGACTGTATTATGACGTCTTATGACTCTTATCTCTTAAGTAGATCGATGTAGTTGAGGATAATCTGTTCCGATCAGTACATCAACTCTGATCTTTTTCCAATCCTCGGAAATCAATCTCTTCAATATAGTTATAATGATCTATCGAAAAACCAGGGCATATAATTCCTTCTCAATAGCTGACAATCTTTGTTGAGTCTCTGTCAGTTTTTTGATCGAAATGCGATTGAGGGTTCGATATTATCATAGAACTGTTTTATTATCGATATTTCATCGGTATCTATCAACAATGATATGATGAGAGCTGACCGAGAAGAAGCCCTAGAAAGTTTTAGTAAAGGAAAGGTTTCGGTGTTGGTCGTAAATGATGTTGCCAGTCGTGTTTTAGATTTCCATAGTGTGGGTTTGATAATCAATTTCAATGTCCCGGAATCTTTCAGATTATCTTCACAGAGTTGGTTAAACTGCTCGTGCTGGTTCAGCAATAATTCTGGCTACAATATCTTTGTTAGGAATTAATAGTAAACGGAAAATTTTTGAAATAGACAATCGAAATTAAGTTAAATTAGTTAATTAAATATAATTTTTTAAAAGACCGGTTTAACAAAAAAATAAAACTTTAGTAATTTAGTTTCTCAATTTTTTTAAGAAATAATTAAATAAATTTATTAAAAATAAGTTTAATGTAAATTAAATAAAAAAAAACATTGTTTTAATAATTGGCAGAAATTTTCCGGGAATTGAAAATCAGAGTGGAAATTCAGAAATCAGAAAATTATCAGAAAATCAACGCAATCCATCAATTTTTCAATATCCGATAATTAATTGTGATTATTAAATATAATTTAGTGATGGATATTTGTTCTCCGAGTGGTGTTCCCACAGATTCTAACAATCTTCATTAAAGAAATTACTTTCAATAGAAAAAGATTTGGGAATTAAAATCGGCAAAATAAATAGAATGAATGAAAAATGAATATCTTAGAATTGATGGCGTCAAGCAACGGAAATGGAAATAATTTGAATGTCGATTTATCAAATAACAATAATAATAACAACAACAACAGCGGAAATAACAACAGCAATCGTCTGACCTCAGCCAATGTAATCGGCATCAGATTGTTCAATCGAGGAAACAACGTCAATAACAACGGTATATCGGGCAATATCGGTATATGCGCTATCAACGCAAATAACTTCGGCGGCGGTGTTAATTCGATCACTGATATCAACGAATCAAACAGTCGAGTCAGAAATTCTCTCTGCTCAAACAATTTTCTACGCTCGACGATTCTACCGCCCGTCAACGCCATCATTGATTCGTTGACAAATCAACTCGCAATACCCTCTGCGTCTAGTAAAATGCTTCATGGGACGATGCGCTGCGGAAATTTCCGGGATCGCAAATGTTAGTGATTATTTTCTCCCTTCGACCCTAAATCCATCCCCTAACATCAGAGTGTCACGGCCATTCAACCGCTGCGCAGCCCACTCTGTTATCAACTTTAACATTAAATTAAGAAATTTAATCAATAAATATACAGTAATATTTCAATCAAAATATTTTAAATCAAATTGAAAGTGATTTAAAATATTTTAGTCGTGGATTATAATATATAGATTTATTTAATCACAAATAATATATTTAATTAAAATGTTTTAGGAAATAATTTAAAATTATTTTAGTAAGAAATTGTAATTTAAATTTGTTTGAATAATTAGAGGTTTAAAAATAGAATTATAAATTTATCAATAAAGAACGATGTCTCATTACGAAAGTTTTGTGGAGAATTGTCCTGACGGCAATTCGAGTTGTGATGTCAATAAAGGTATGGGAAATCATATTAGTGTTCTTATTAATAATTATTCAAATGATTGTTTTTTGCTTACTATTTACTAACATCTTCATAAAAAATGTTTCGTTATTGCTGCACTCAAACGTAATAAAGATTCAAAATACAAGGACTTTAATCAAAAAAATTATTTTGATAATTCCTCTTTGTAAAACATGGCAAATAGTTTATGGTGTTACGTTTTCGATGCCTTCAGTCTCCATAATACAATGAAATGATTATTGTGATAATTATCTAAGACGTTTATAACTTGTAGAGAGAATGAATTATTAACTATGATTAAACATAATACGGATGTTTATTTACAAATCGAATTTGTAAATTCTGATCTTACACATCATGATTAGTTAGATGTATTCCAATGAAGTATCATTTTAAGACATACCGGCCAAAGAAGTAATTGACAAAGTAATTTCGGGTTATCGAATGCCAAACCCGGAAAAGGTTGTTTCTGGAGCTCAATGTCCTGATGAAATATACACAATAATGCTAAATTGCTGGAGTGCCAGACCCGAAGATCGACCGACCTTTCTGTCATTACAGGATAAAATGGACTCGCTGATAGTGGAAAATCCAGCGGGTGGAACTTATTACAGTCAATCCAAATGATAATTCTTTATTCTAATAAAATGACTGATTGATTGATTAATTTCGAATAATTTGAATAAAGAACTTATTTGTTTTTTTTATTTTTGATTCAAAATCAATTTATAAATCTTTGATTTTAATTTATTTTCAATTATTACAATTTCGAGGGGGTCATATAGTACAACGGAAATATTTTGAAGAGAGCATGTTAATACGAGTTTGGAACTTACGGAATATTTATGACATCAATTTTAATTTAATTGCGTCATTTCAGAGTTACGATCCCCTCAACATTTCTACACTTACAATAAATACAGAATTTCATAAAACATTAATAGAAATTTATTAGTATAAACAAATTTTGAGAGAATATATATTTATGTATAATATATATAATATAGTATGTAATAATAATATTATTATAATAATAATATTATTATTAATAATTATAATATGTAATAATAATATTATTATTATATTATAATATATATAATATATTATGATGTATATTATATATAATATAATACATTAATCAAAAAAATAGTTCATTTAGTTTTTTTCCGATTGTACGATTGAGCTGAAAGTTTGTACAAATGTGTTCTCCGGATGAAAATACACAAATCATATAAAACATTTACTATATGAATGATTAATTAGTCCTTTGCAAAAAAAACAAATTTGTGATTATCCAATAATTATCAGGTATTTATAAACTCAAAAAGATTGGGAATTTTCCATTCACGTGCATGTTTCGTTTTGCATGTAAAATGATCAATCATGGTCCCTTTTACTATAGTTGCACTATATGGCTTTGGCTGAATAAGCGCGCTTAGTGCAAGAGTGGAACGGAGATTCGAAAACCCCTTCATCCGTAATAGTGTGAATCAGCAATGCCAGAACGGGATTACTCCTTGATCGCTCTCGTCAGCAGTATTGACAGACACTGTCACATCAATATTTATGATAGGATTCAAAATATCTGTATGTCATTTGTTCGAGTTATTTCCATCTAATTGTTTTGCGAGCGATCTCAGTGTTCTCTATATATTTTTTGTGATTGATTGCAAGATAGTTATTCCAAATTGGGTCTAATAGAAAGCGCAAATTAATTAATTAAGTACTTTAATTACCCTGAGTGGTCCCGGGTTTTGACACAACCGATATAGTGGTCGGTTGATGTGATCGCCGGGTGAATCGCTTCACATCAACGTGTTGATTGTCGGGCACCGCGCTCGGTCCATAATTGACATTCGGCGGAAGAAAAAGCTGTCCCTTGTTGCGATCGATGTACATGATTAAAAATTTAGACAGACAGTTGAATGAAAAAATATTACCGACGAAAAAAATATTTATTCGACAACCATAATCATTTATTTAAATTTCTGTACAAAGTCAAGTTTTAAAGTAATACATTTAAACAAATTGTGTTTTGTGATAAAATTGCTTTTATATTGTAATGTTGTTGAGATATAAGAGTAGTTTTAGTTGCCTTCTCATGGATTGCAAGCTCTTTCTGAGAAGCCCCCTCTCTTTTTAGTTGGTTATCTAGGACTTCGATGAGAACTCATACGAATACCTATTTCCAATTCCTTAAATATTTTAAATAAATTTTTAACGTACTGAAAAATGATTATTATTCAATGAGAGTTAGCAAAAATATCAAATATAATCATTGAAATATTAATAGCTTGTTTCAAAATCAAATAAAAATAATCCAACAGGGGTATACACATTTTTTTTGTAATTTTAAAAAAGCGAATATGAAATTATTATTAATAAGTTTAGTATTTTCTCTTATGGTTTTTACAATCTTGGGAAGGATGACTGACACTAATAATCGATACGTCATTCGAAGTTATATAAATAAAATTTATAATCAGTTCAGTTGTACAGATATCCGTGAATTTTGTAAACGATAATCACATGTAATCGATTAGTAAGCCTCTCTCAAATGTCTTTTTCGTCATTTTACTAAATTACATTACTTCCAACTTTTAGTATTCAGAGACTGTAAAAATTCAGGAATCGATTTGCTTCTGTTAAATATTATATAATATCATTAGCTTCATTGTCTATTATGTTTAATAAGAGTGTTTTCTTCTAAGAAGAGTAAAACCTTCCAAAAAATATAACTTTTCTATATATTTATTTATATTATTATTATGATTTTTAAAAAGGATTTACATTACCCTACGTACATCATACACAATAATATATAACCATGATCATATTTTTTGAAACTCATAATAATGTAATTGTGAATCATATACAGTGTTTTGGTAATCACGACTTAGGACAACAGTCTTACATTTTAATAGTCCAACGGAATATCGTTAATGCAAGTCACACATCTCTGTTTGTTTCTTAAACGGATCTTCTATGACAGTTACTGGCATATCGTTATCTACGGAAGAATTCGTCAAATATCTTTTAGAAACGTTTCTCAATAAATTATTTGAATAACCTTTTAAATCAATTTATAACGTCAACTAATAAATGTTTAAAAATACAAGATTAAAAAATCTTTACTTTCCTCAAATTGATTTTTCAAATTCTCGAGATTACGTCAAAAAAAATTTCACACAATTCCAAAAAAGCTTCTCGCCACGTACGAAAATAATTATACTCAACTAATTAACATTTTTTCAAGGTCACCACAATCAACCATCTCAATTCATTGAAACAAACATAAATTCATTTAAAAATTTTTTCGTAATGATTTTCTTTAAGAATAACATTTTTTATTTAATTATTTATGGGATGAGATGATAATCGAAATTAATAATAATGTTAATTCGATTTTTATATTTTGTTTGAATATTCCGTTTATTGTGAAAAATGAGTTTTTTTCTATTTAATACAATTTAGGAACTTGTTATTCATTGTCATTCTCTACAACAAGCTATCTAGGTTATTTCGAACATGAAATTGATCCTCGATTGTCTAGAGAAATTCAATGGGAATCAATTGTGGGAACTGTGGAAGAAGCAGTTCGTTTTATTGGCGTCGATGCAGCAGA
Organism: Girardia tigrina; assembly: GCA_001938485.1. NCBI lineage: Eukaryota > Metazoa > Platyhelminthes > Tricladida > Dugesiidae > Girardia > Girardia tigrina. Next base: position 10,361 of record MQRK01205844.1, on the reverse strand, counting down.
TAAAGGATGTATTTGTATTGATGTCGTTCGTGTTGAGTGGATCGCCCTCAATATATACATGGAGATGTCAGAGAAGCTACAAGTGAATATTGATGAAGTTTTTCGAGTATTGAATGCAGCGTTTGGTGTGAACCCGCGAGAGGCGTATCGTAAATTACAGTGTATTAAATATTCAGATTTCAGCACTATTGACGAGTACGATGCGGAAGTGTCGAAATTGGCAAAAAACAGTCGACAATCTAGAAATCGCTGCATTTGTAGCCGAATTACCAGCGGAAATTGCTTTGGAAATCGAGAAATGAGGAGTCCGAGAATGGAGTGAAATAGTGGGAATGAGCCGGACGTATATAAGTAATGCAGAAAACATAACTCAAACTTAAATGATGAGCTTATACGATCGGGGGAAAATAAATAGGCTAGAAGGACGTAGTCGAAGCGGTGTTAGCGCGGATCAGAGTTTTAAAAACCGTATGAAGCCGACGAAAAGGGCGTTCAAAACACGGAAGAAAATCGTCCTAAAAGTCCTTCCAAGAGGTAAATTATATGTTTTAGATGTCAAAGAAAGGGACAAATTGCTAGATTCTGTCGGGCGGGAAACGTGAGTGAGGAGTCGTCAGCGTCAGCAGCTTCTCGGAGGGATTAAAGGCGCTTTCAGTTATTCGATGTATCGTCAATGGAAAAATCTGCAGAGTTTTAGTGGATAACAGGTGGTTGAAATAATTTACATCTTGATCGAACTTAAGCAGAATTAATTAAAGAAACATGTTTTTTTTAAAAATAAATTAAATAAAGTAATTAATTAGAAATTTTAGTTAAGTTAAAAATTTAAGTAAAATCAAAATTTAAATTTCTATTGTAAATAAATACTTCCAAGAAAACACAATTTTTTAGCATGAAGAAAATAAAAATGTAAATATAATTTATATATATATGTATATAATTTATATAATGTGAAAAGTTGTTTTATGTTTAAAATAATAGCGGAATCACCGCACAGTTTTTTTTAAAAATAAAAGTTTTGTTCGAATTTCATCAGTCTATTTTATTATACAAATTAATCTAAAATTCATTTCTTAATTGAAGTCGATAATACTAGCAAATAGTTTGACGTTGGATTTAAATGAATTTCATTGAAAAGAATATTTCCTTTGGGTCTAATTGCTCTCAAACAAGAAAGACTAAATCGAGTTACTCGACTTTTTCTACTAAAAGTGATACGGTCTCTCCTTGTTTGAATGTCAAAACTCATGAAATTGAATTTCTTTCGTACGACAAAAATTCTTTCGGTAACACAAAATTATTGAATGGGACTGAACAAAATTATATTTCAAACCTATTGCTAAAAAGTCCTTCAATCAATCAATTTAATATAATTGATCGAAAGTTGAATCAATCGAAAGGAGGACCGAAGAAAGTTTCCAATTTAATATCGAATAAAGAAAGAGAACGAGAAAAAGTCCTCTTGAGGACTAAAATTATTGATTGGAAGCGCAGCGCGACACCAACAGGTGTTCGCGATCGGTCGGGAAAAGGTGCAATGTGGAAGGACCGTTGATGCAGCGGAATCGAGGGCAAGTTGCTCTGGTCAATAGGTCTCGGGTGTTTGTTGATATATGTACAGCAAGGATCGACGTGGATGATAAAGAGATAATCGAAAATCATTTTGTAATGAATACTTTGCCGGAAAATTTAGATTTATTGCTGACTGTTGATGTGATTGCGAAATTAGGAGGAATGGTGTTCAATAAGGGAAGTATAAAGTTTGGGGTGAGTTCCGATCTGGTAAATGTTTGTAGTTCGGGTTCAAGTGTCGAGTTGTCTGGGACTAGAATTACTGAAGATGGAGGAACGAAGAAACATAATTTCTCGATTCGTTTCGACAAAGTGTGGAATGTTTCTTGGGATTGGAAATCTGATGTCCCCGAGAAAAACCGTATTGAAGGAGTCAAAACCAAATGACAAATTAACGATGGATATTTTAAATAAATGGATGGAAAAAAGGTACTTAATAGAGTATGACGACAAGAAAATGGGTGCGTCAGTGGGGTCGATCCCCATTTATGGTATAGCCCAGTTGAATAAGGATAAGATAAGACCCGTGTTCGATTTCAGAGAATTGAACAAATATATCGATGTTTACAGTGGTTTTTCGGACGTTTGTGTAGAAAAGTTACGTGAGTGGAGAAGAAAAAGTGACAGTTTTGCAATTTTAGACTTATCCGATGCATACAAGCAAATCCATGTTGATCCCGCCATGTTGCGGTTTCAAACCTGTATTATCAACGGAAAAAAGTTCGCATTAACACGGATGGGATTCGGTCTGAATACAGTCCCTACCATCATGACGGAAATTGTGAAAAAAGTCTTGTCGTTCGATCAAACGATTAATGCTGCCACTGGATCCTACGTTGATGATATTTTTGTAGATGAGTCCAAGTTTAATGCGGATGAAGTGAGATGTTTGTTCAAGAAATTTGGGTTAGAGTGCAAACAGCCCGAGCACATAAATGATGTCAGAAAAGTAAGATTTCTCGGAGTGGATGTCAAAAACTTTGACGGGAGCATCATGTGGAACCGATCGAACCGAATACGGGTCAAAGATTTATCCGAATCGATGTCGCGGCGAGAGCTGAATTCTCTCTGGCATTTACCCCTTTGCGTTATAGTTACGGTTGGCGTGTTCATTCCTCAAACGAACTTCGGTGGGGGATTGGGATTCGCCGGTGGACAAATCTGTGGTAGAGAATGTAATATGGATTTTGGAAAGGGTAGAATAAAATGACCCATGTTGTGGCACGTGGAGCATCACCGATTGTTAAGTGGGCACTTTGTGGTGTGATGCAAGCTCAATAGCGATCGGTGTATTACTTGAAGTTAATGGTAAAATTATCTAAGACGAGTCATGGTTGAGGAAAAAAGACGATTCAAGGCATATAAATATAGCTGAGCTGGAGGCTGTCATGAAAGGGCTTAATTTGTGCGCGAAATTGGGAATGACGGACATCAGGATAAAATGTGACAATAAATTAGTATTCTCCTGGGTGAATGACATGATCACAAGTAAATCTAAGTTGAATACGAGCGCCTTTTCAGAATTGCTTATCAGACGGCGGTTAGCAATCATTAAGGAAATTTGTGATGATTTTAACATAATGATAAAGATAGAGTTTGTAGCGAGCAGTATGAATAAAGCGGATGAGATGACAAGGATACCGAAAGCATTAACTAAAAACGTATGCTGCGTTGCCACGACAAGTGAGATAGAGAGATTAGACAACCTTCATAGGAAATGTCATTTGGGAGCGAAACGAATGAAATTTATCTGTGGGATTGAAAACATTCACGTAACGGATAAAGATATCACGAACATGATTTCAAAATGTCAAAAATGCCAGTCAATTGATCCCGCACCGTTAAAATGGAATCACTGTTGCGTGGCAGTAAGGGAGAATTGGTATAGATTGGCAATGGATTTGACAAAATACAATTACAGGGAGTATTTAAGCTTAATCGATTGTGGACCATCCAGATTTGCAATTTGGAAAGAAATTGGTGACGAAAGTTCGTACTCCATCTCCACGGTAATAGATTCTATATGTTTTGAACGCGGAGCCCCCAGCGAATTGTTACTATTTACTCAAAGGAGTTTGTTGACGTGTGCAATCGATGGGGAGTAGAGTTAATTTATCCAGCGAGCAATCGACATGGTGGGAACGGGGTCGTTGAAAGAAACCATAGGACGATCAAAAGAATTGCGGCGAGATCAAACATTACAATTGCAGAAGCAGTACAGTGGTACAACAATACGCCGTCGGAGAACAAAAAACCACCGAGTTGGATGATATATAGTTATAAATGTATAAAAACCCGTAAGCCATTAAAGTGACAATGAAATAGAGGGCAGTACAAAGGGTACAATGTATTGTGACTATCACTTAGTCTGGGTGAAATCAATGGGAAGCACAAGGTGCACGCAACAATGGTTAAAGAGTCAAGTATTAATAAAATATCAAACTATAAATATTTAGTGGATTGTAATGGGTCGAGGTTCCCTCGGCATGTTGCTGATTTACGGCAGAGATGAGTCGAATACGAGAACGTGAAGAACACAGCTTTGTCTTGGGACACAGAGTCAGAAGTCGATGAACCAGCTATTACCCACATGAAGCGTGTGCGAAGAAGGCCTAAATACTTGGATGACTACGTCGTAGATAAGAGATTCGGTTACGGACAAATCTGATGGGGATGTGGGATGAGATGATAATCGAAAGTAATAATCATGTTAATTCGATTTTAATATTTTGTTTGAATATTCCGTTTATTGTGAAAAACGCGTTTTTTCTATTTAATACAATTTAGGAACTTGTTATTCATTGTCATTCTCTACAAAATTATTTTTTTAAAAAAGAAACCAAGTTATTATTTCATTATTTTTTTAATTTTAATTATTTTTTTACTTTATTTAATTATTTACTTGCTTTCTCAATTATTTAGAAATTTAAATTTCATTTAATTATTCAAATTATTGATTTTACTTATTTATTTAATTATTATGATGTTATCTCGGCAAATGTTCGGTCAATCCTTTTAATTTCCACTACATACAGTTTTGAAAAAAAATACGGATTTTTCAATTTTTTCATAATTAAATTATGTCAAACTTGCTCAATTTTGTTCTACATAACAGTTTTATCAAAACTAATCTTTTGAGACATGCATTTTGAAATATTATAAACGTTGTAATAGTTATAAACATATTTCGACAACAAAAATAACAGATGTATCAAGAAAAATTAAAAAAAATTATAAGCATATTTTGGGGACTGTAAATAATGCAAAAAAAACATTATCTGATAAAAGACGTTCTGCAAACATGCTTTAACAAGTTCATTTAGTGTGCTTAAAATTAAAAGGTTTTCGAAAAAATAATTAAGACTGAAGCCTAGTTGGTTGGCTAGTCATGACCGCTTTTAAGTCTTTAAAAAGATTTGTTTTCACGAAACACAAATTCTTCGTTGATACTTACAACTTACCAACATTTACTGATTTTCACAATGCGTCGACACTAGGAATCTCTCACATTCAAGTCTACGAATGTCTCACCAAGTAATTAATCATGTTAGTCCCACGCACCAAACATCTGAACCTTTTCTATAAAGTAAAGTTGAATTTATATTACATTTTTTCAGTGAGTTCCCTTAGTATTTGACGAGGGTCTTAGTGAATAAGCTGATTCAAGCACTTTTTTAAAAAAAATTAATGAACATTGTAAAGTAACAACTTTACTTTGCCGATTGCGCAAGAGTTGTGCGATGATATAAAATCAACCCTATTAATATTGCTCAAGAGTTCAAATTTCCCAAATGCAATAGATGCATGCGATAATTAGATGCAGTAAGAATCACACAAAATTACCAGTATGCAAGTAAATTATAGTTTTGTATTTTTTAAAAAATATTTTATTAATTTTCTGTAATGTTATTATTTTATATATATAAAAAAATCAATAAATTCAAAAAAACATTAAGATCGAACTATTGATATTTTTGAATTTCAAAATTTTCTTAAACCCGTTCTTTAAGACATTGCATCTTTTCTGTATGTTGGGAACGTTCATAAAATATAAAATTTTTGAATCTTATCAAATTATTAAATAAACAATTACATTCCGTAAAATATTGTTATAAATATGTTAAAATAATATTTTCAGAAATTTAATGTAAAAAAATTAATTTAAGTAAAAAATAAAATAAATTTTACGGTAGGGTTATTAAAAGATTTACGTAAAGATTTATTATAAAGTAAAAAAAGTTAATTTCAAATTTGATGAAAATATTTATTTGAAATAAAATAAAAAGTAATTTAAGTTTGATATTTTATTTGCGAAATAAAAGTAAACTAAACTATTTTTTGTAACTTTTAAATCAAAGTAAATTAAAAATGTGGTTATAATTTTTTTGGAAAATGTAATTATAATCTTTTAGGAAAATTAAAATTGGAATTAAAGAATAATTGTAAATCCATTAAATCGACTTAAATAAAAAATGCGATTTTAATTTTTTTAGGAAAATGTAATTGAGAAACAGGAAAATTTAAATGTACCATAAAATTGAAAAATTAATAAAAGACGCAACAAAATCTTTGTGACAAAATTTTAATTCACTATATTTTTTTATTAAGCAAATATAGAATTTTAATTTGTAAAAAAAAATACTAACCATATTTTTATTTATATCTATTTTTATTTATATTGGTTGTGTAAAAAAGAAAGTACAAAAGTTCCTCAATAATATCTGTTTAAAAAATTCAAATTGTTATAGAAATAAATTTTTGTGTTCATGATAATGTCTTTTGATCAAGAACCCAATACTGTACATGACTGAGATGCTGACTTTCGGGGCAAGTTGCAGCAACCAGGACCTTTTGAATCTGCGGGGACACGTCGGTCGGAGGTGCTGTTCGAACGTTTCGTGGGTGCTCACCAGTCGGCAAACGCTCGGATATCGGTTTTTCGGTCAGTTTCCATGAGTACAGCGATAATCTCCATCTCGGATATCGATCGGTTCGGTCAACTCATCGGCCATTGATTATCTAATCGATAAGTCAGACTGAGTCGCTTGTGTAACATTCCACCAAGTGAGATGTCGGCAATTTCAATCTGATCGGGTTCATCGCTCGTGAAATAAAGTGGTTCAGAAAACGTCGCGATAGGGTTTTATTTACCATTTTGATGAAAAGATAATAAAAATAACGCACTAACTAACATTTACTTCCATCAAATCCATTTTGAATTTCAAATTTTTGCCAATTGTCATCACTTATTAAAACAACTTTTTTATTGTTT
>MQRK01205828.1:2584-13903 GCA_001938485.1 Girardia tigrina | reverse complement strand
ATATATATATATATATATATATATATATATATATATATATATATATATACAAGGAAAAATAGGTTGTAATAATTTTAAAAGTTATTCTAAACAGTTTTGTAAAAAAAATTTAATTAAGACTTTTATCATTAACGTATCGTAATAATAATAAAAAATTGTAAATTACTGTAAAATACTATAAATTCTTTTTTGGTATTTAAATTATATGGTATTTAAAATAATGGTAGGTAAAAATGCTTTTAAATATTAATAATAAAAAAAATAAAACGTTAAAATCTTTATTAATTAGAAATGTTTCACTAAAAAAGAGAGAAATAGCATTAAACTAATTCTAAAATAATCATTATGGTTAATTTAGTAAAAATATGACGACGAAATTTTGTTACTTTTAATTTAAAAATAAGGAATGTACATTTTCAAAATAAATAGAATTAAAAATTTTCAATTTTAAAATAACTTATCAGTTATTTATATTTATAATTTCATATTTTTATATAAGAATCTGGTCATAAAGAAAACGATAGAAAAGGTCCTCTTAAAACAATTTTTATTAAAACAAAAATTGTTAACTAAAAATTGTTTGAATAATTGTTAATTGTGTTATTAATAAATTTTTGGTGTTAATGAATTACAATATTGATCAATAACCCAACAGGAATAATATTAAATAATTTGTTATTAATTAGGATTTCAGGAATAAAATAAATAATTTTTTTATTAATTAGGATTTTTGAGCATAAAATGAAATAATTTGTTATTAATTAGGAATTTTGGGAATAAAATGAAATAATTTGAAGTGAATTAGGAATTTTAGCCTGCTTTCAATGGCTGTCAAACATAAATTAAGAGACACACCTTGCGTAAAATACCGGAATAGTATATTTATAGAAGTTTGTTTATGTGAATAGAATGGCAATTATACTTAAAACGTGGGAAACGGAACATGTCACAGACCTATTGATCCATCCACATATAATGCAAAATTTTGATTAAAAATTATAAATAATTATTAATATATATAAATAACTACTTCAACATTATTTTTAATATAAACACAAAATAGTTTAGAAAATATACTTTTATTTGATCCATAACAAAGTTGTATGCAATTCCTCGTACAAATTCTAGTATTTCTCTATTTTTGAAGTCATTGACGACTTCCAAAATTCGTTCATCAAGTTATGTATACTTTTTTTCGTTTTGGTGTATGCTGATCTCCTAGAAGAAATTGTTCATATAACTGATTCATCAACTGATTTTTGGATCATACGCAATCCATCTATGAACTTCCAAAGAGAAGGATGATCTTCCCCGAATTCTCTATTCATATTTCTGTGGGCAGCTTCGGCAAAGTTATTGATCCTACATTCATTATTTATTGTTCTCAAATAACACGACCACATGGCCGGGTTGAAAAGAGGCTGGCGGCGTACATTATTATACAGCATTCTTCCAATATACTAATCTTCAAAGTAATCTAAAATAGGAGTAAATTCTTGACTTAAACTATTACTCAAGACTCCAAATGATCTTTCAAGTTCCTCTATTGGAACAAAAGCCAAGGCAGCTATCATGCACGTCTTAAGAGCAAAATCTGCATCTTTATTATAGCGACTGATTAGGCCTTCGTCTACCAGTTTACGCCTTATATTTTGAACTAAATGGAATAAACATCCTTGTAAGCTAGCATTAGGAAAAGCAGAAGAGAAAGCATTTATCAGTGCAACCTCAAAGTCTAATGATATTGCTGTAGGGTGAAATGTAGGCCAAGATTCAATTATCATTTGAATCATTCGAGTATACGTCTGTTCCTTTTTATTTGGTAGAAGAGCGTTTAAAATCGGTACGACATAATTACCGCGTTGAGCCATGATAACAAAAATTTGGGCAAAAAGTTTCGGAGCAAATTTAAAAGTTCCATCGATGAAGATTTTTTCAACTTGATTTATCCAATTTCTCACACAGCCTTTAGAAAAAATTGATAGCAGCCATTGAAAGCAGGCTTAAATTCCTAATTCATTTCAAATTATATAATTTTATTCCTAAAAATCCTAATTAATAACAAATTATTTCATTTTATTCCTAAAAATCCTAATTAATAACAAATTATTTAATTTTATTCCTACAAATCCAAATTAATAACAAATTATTTCATTTTATTCCTATTTCATTAAAATCATAATTTCTGGCGTCGAAATGTCCCCGCGTCGAAACGGCGGCGTCGAAATGTCCTGCTTCCGGCGACCATAGCCAGCAACTCGAATCAGTTGATTGTAAGACTTCTACCGGAAAAATACCGGAAAGAAGACAATATCGAAACATTTATAGCAGTATGCTCAAGGTATTTTAAGGTGGCTAAAACATCAGAAAATATACAAAAGATTTTGATAATTGGATTGCTTTCTCATGAAACAAGTAGCTTTCACCTGCCAAGGAGAATGTATCAGTCGAGGCAAAAGGATATGAAGCTCGGTTACGAGAAGCTTTTCAAAAGAAAAGTTCTCTGATGAAGGATCTGATCGAGGCTGTAAATTTCGAAAGAACGAATGAATCACCGAAGAATACTTTGCAAAAGCAAAGAAACTTGCTGCAAAATTAGCAAAACATAATTGGTCGAAAGAAGAAATTGAAAAGAATCTTCTAATTCATGGGTCGAAGTACAGCGTTGTGAAGAAAGAGATCAAGTTTAGAGAGGTAAAAGAAATAAAAGAAGTAAAAAATGTCATCAAAAAAGTGGATGAAGTCCGGTAAATGGAAAGGCCAGTACACGCAATGAGAGCGTCGTACAAGAAGGTGGTAAAAAGAGGATCAGCAACAGGCATAACGATGAAAGGAGACACTTTTGTTAGACGACATCCAGGGCAAAACAATATATTATGCTGGAACTGCAAAGAAACAGGACATAGACGGAGCGAATGTAAAAGAGAAAGGAAAATCACATGTCATGCATGTGGCGAGGAAGGTCATGTCCGACGGAAATGCAGGAAGATAAGATGTGGAAGATCTAATAATCCAGGACATAGAGCTGAGGAATGTTACACGAATTTGAATAAACGATATCAAGGAAGAACTGATTATCAAAGGAGAACCCAAGGAGATAGCCGACAATTCTCAGATGCACAAACGAAAAGCTCAGGAAACTGGAATTCAGACGACTACAGAAGAGGATTCGAAAGAGGAAGACAGATCGCGATGATGGAGAAGGAATAATACGGAGGAGAGCGAGAACATATAATAAAAAAAACGAATCGTGCCGAGACGACGAGGAACCGATCTTGGCACTGGAGTAAATTTTCATGCACATGAACCAGATCATATAAATTATATATATAGTAGTAGTAATATAAATTATATAAATAAAATAAATTATAAAGTTGATATCAATAATATAAATGCTAAAAGTAAGAAAAATAATCAAAAAGAACAAAGTGAACCAAAACCCCATCAGAAACCAGAAGTAAATCAGAAAGTCGTGAAATTTATAAAAAAAAGAAACATTTGGTGATAGAGAATCTCTAATAATTAATAATTGTGAAAATGTTCCAATTACATACGATAAATTACAGGGTCGACCGAGTGTATAAGTTAAAATAGAAAACATAGAAATCGATACTGGATACGGGTACAGCGTTGAACGTTATGACGGAAGGAATATTAAAAAACTTAAATAACATAAGGATGGAACAGACAAATCAGAGATTGACCGCGGCAAATGGACTACAAATGATTGTCAGAGGAGAAATAGAAACGATAGTAAAGATTGGAAATAATGCCGAAAATTCATCGAATTTTACCACGATCGAGAAATCACTGAACAAACAGATCCCGAACAAATGAAAATTGTTCTCTGTGACGTGATTGAGACGTTTGTCGTTCATTTGTCGTTCACGTTTGGAATTCATTTTTTAATCAAAATATTTATTAAATTCAAAAATATTGTTTACAACGTCAATTATTCAAACAATTTCTTTTACTTTAACTTCTACACAGTTTTTGATAATAATGATTTTTTATTGTTTATTGTATTACAATTTTTTAATGCACGTTTGAATTTTTCCAATTTTAAAAATTTCAGGGGTCGTAAATCCAATTAAGAATTTTTTTCAAAATTAAAAATCAAAAAAATTAAATTACATATCACTTAAAAAAACTCTTAATTGGTTGCTACTGCTGATGCAATTTAGTGAACACTACAACATGTAATGAGTGCAATGCAATATACATTCTCTGCAAACGAGTCGAAGAACATGGTCGTAATGAGGGTGGAAGTGATATTGCAGAACACAGAAAATTTTTAATTCGAACGGAAATGAGTTTAAAATTCTAATTGCTAAATTTAATAATTATTTGGAGAGAGTGGCCTGTGAAGCACTATATATCATATCTTTAAATTAATGTGCAAACGGGTTTCTCGATAACCTTATTCAGTCTGTCTAGATGAAAATATTTTTTGATTGTATAATCACTGCTTGTCTATTTGAGCAGATTTAAAATTCATAATTTGTTTATAACCTGATGATTACAGTCAAATTAATTTACCCTCTACCAAAATGAGTTTTTAGAGAAAACTGTTAGATATAGAGACTGTGCCTCTTTTGCAAAAAGAAAGCATGTTTAAACACAAACAAAATTGGATTTAAATAACTATAACTTTTCACAAAATTTAGGCAAGATAATAAGATTTTCAGACCGTTTCAAATTAATTTGCACCTATTAAAAAGTCACTTCATTTACCTTATTATTTTATTTTACTTTGTTCTTTTCTTTTATATTTGATGGGATGTATGATTTCGTATTTTGGAAGTTGATGGGACCTTTTAAAGACCTTTCTCATCATGAAAATGGACAAGTTGATACTTGTAGGAAGAATTGGTTAGAAGAATTAGAATTAAAATCTGAGTCACCAATCTTTTGTAATTTGATATCATTTGAAGAAAGTGTTTTCGCTCCAAAAAAAGAGGCCAGGACCAAAACCAAAGCTTATTTTAAGAACTAAGCGTAGAATTGTTAACAAAATCTATTGAAAATCAATCAATGATGCCAGAGAGGAGCTGTAAATCAGGGATTCAAAGTCGACTGTTTGTATAGCTGTTGTGGAGAACTCTGACATCAATCTAGACTTGCTCAACAAGGTGTTGTTGGTTAGCATAAAATATCCCGTCTGACTTTTGCAAAAGTTCACTTGAACTTCGATTGGATCAAGATAGTTTTGGGTCTTAAATAATTCACTATTCCTTACTAAAATACATTTTTGGGGGGTTAAGAGATCTTCTCTGATAAAAAGAAATGAAGTTTGAATGTACCCGATGATACGGATCACTACTCGAGAGATCTTCGACAAGATCCGATCGTTTTTGAAACGAGAAAGTATTATGGAGGCTTATTTATGGTTTGGGCTGTATTCTGTGTCGATTGAACGGTGGCCTAGAGTTAGTGTCTCACAAAATAAACAGCCGTTACGATACCAATCTGATGTTCGTCTGAAAAAAATGTCAGCAGTTTGGAAGTAATTTTGTTCAATTTATGAACATTAGAATTTTCCAAATTATTAATCGTTGTGTTTTCACTGATTACTAATTGTTGTTAATTCGTTATTTGCTTTGTTGTTTTTCCTTTGTCAAAGCAAGATAAATAACTTTTCAATAGGGGCAAATTAATTTGATACGGTCTGAAAATTTTTCAATTTTTAATTTAAAACATTATTACAATTTATTTTTTTTTAAAAATTTAAAATAAAATTAATCAAATTATTTATAATTTTACAATGATTTTAAATTCAAAATAAAAGATGATAAGAATTAAAATATTAATCAGTCATCTAGGTAGAAGAGACACAAACCCAAATCAACACACAAAATTCAAACACAAAACATCAAACATTTTTCACACTGATAATTGCGATTAAACCATCGTTATTAATAATCAACGGCTGTGAGACATATGAAGCGTAAAATAAAACTGTAATTTACATACTGAATTCACCCCCATTTTCTTTCTCAGAAAGATTATTTTCTCTTTCAATGTTTAGTAGCGCTTCATTAGATACACAAAGTTGTCGAAAAGAAAGGTAAAATTAAAAAAAATAAAATAACGTCAACTTTACAGCATATCAAACGACTTTCCTACTTGTAAAAATAAAGAATTAGCTAACTTGTCAAATTCCTTATTTTTACAATGAATAAAATTAATTGACAACGACGAAACTAGGTCAATTCAAAACAAATAGATGTTTTGAGTTAAACTAGTTGAGCACGGAAGTTGGTAAATATAAATCACAGCCAAAAAAATGATAATCAAAATATGTCGGACTTCAATACAATAAGGATAAACAAAAAAAACAAAACCTTTTTTCTCGAACAAATTTTATTGTGACGCAAACGATGCAAAATAACGCGAAATAGAACGTCTGTTAATTTTTGATATCAAATTGTTTCCAACGCGATAACTCATCCAATTTTTTTTGTAGTTTCACTTTTTATTTTAGTCGGATTAAACAACCGGTTAACAAAATTTTCTTTTTTTAATATCTTCGCCGGTTGAAACTAGATTTGATATTTGATATAAATTCATCGAATATTAATATTGATATCAGAAAAAAATCAATATTAATATCAATAACAATATTAATATTAATGCAAAAATTAATATCAATCGAAAATTAAAATTGGAAAAAAATGAGGATTATGTCTCAAAAAAAATAATAAATAAATAAAATAATAAATAAAATAAATAAATAAAACACCAACACAACAAATCACCGGTTTTCACCACAAAATAAGTGATAAAATAAAAAATAAAAAAATACAGAGCAAATAAATACACTCTAGATCAAATAAATAAGAATCACATACAACAGAAAAAAAATATTCTCAATTCTTAGTTCAGAACAAAGTGGATAAAAATCACATACAAAAAGAAAGACAATAAACGGTTTATACACTACTGAACATATAAATATAAAAATCTAACAGTTGCCTTGTGGATTTTTTAACGAAATAAATTAACAAAAAATAATTTATATTTATTTATTATTCAAATCTATAATTAAATTAGCGTACTTGAATAACTTAACACTGATTCGTATTAGACAATACTTGAGAAGGGAAACGAAGATAATTTAAAAGAAAAAGATTTTTACGTTAAAGATAAAAATAAAGTTGAATAAAAAATCAATACAATACAATACATTATGGTTGATTTGTAAAAAATTTAGTACAAAAGCTCCTGCACTTATGTATCCAGATTTCACGAAGACATTTGTTTTGGACACAGCTGCGTCGTTCGATACGATTGGACCTGTTTTATCCCAAGTAAATGACCATGGAGAAGAATGAGTTATTGCTTATTGATTAAAGCAATGTCGAAACATGAAATAGGATAATGCATAACTGGAAAAGAATTACTGGCAACCGTCCACTTCACAAAACATTTCAAGCATTTCCTGTATGGGACTCGTTTTAAATTAAGAACAGACCCCAAAGCAATTGTTTTTATAATGACGACAAAAAGCCAATAAAACCACAATTTCAGAACTGGATGAACTACTTGAGTAATTTAGACATGATTTTTGAATACAGAAAAGGTGAACTGCATCAAAATGCAGATGCATTATCGAGGAAAGAATGTATGGTATGTGCCCAATGTATGACAAAACATGAAGAAGCTAAATTAAGTAAGCAACGAACTCGAATGCTGGTATTAGATGAAGAAGAACTGCATACCCCGTGGCTACAGAACAATGATGAAATTCGTGGAATTATGAACGGGATAAAAGAAGGATTAATACAAGATTTTGCATTTAAAGACGGATGTATTAGAACAGTTGATGATAAAATTTGGATTTCTAAAAGCTCTAGAAATGATTGCATTACATTTTCCAGAATTTTTTTGTGTCATGCGGGAGTCAAGAAAACATATGCCTTTATGAATGAATACGCTATGGAGAATCTTGCAAAACAAGTTGAACAAATAGTAAAAAATTGTATCGGTTGTCAATTATCAAAAACATACACAAAAGCAACAAATGAAGAAACGATCAATCTAATATCAAAACGACCCTTTGATAATATATGTAGATATATATGAAGACTTCTGTGGTCCAATGTCAGTAATAAATTGAAAGAAATACATTTTGGGAATCATAGACAGATTCAGAACAGAATCATAGACAGATTCACTGCAAAACATATACGCCATGTAATTTCACAGATGGGTGATGAAGCATATTCCAACATAGCGATCGAGGATGAGACATGGGTCTTTTTCCAAGGTAGAGGAAAGAAAGAAGATCACAAAGTTTTGATTCCTTCTAATGCTGTTCCACGAAAAGTGATAAAGCCATCGCCAATGACTGATAAAAAATCTTTTGTTTTCTTATTCTTATTATTTTCTTATTCAGATTAATTGAATACAGTTTTGGTACGTATATTTTGACATTTAGACATCGCTTATTTTGTACATTTGTCACTCATTAATACCTAAGCTTACTTTTTGTTTTTTAGTACATGACATCTTTTAGATACAATGGATGATCTTTAAAAAACCTTGCAGATTCAACCTCGTTCTTATAAAATCGGATTTTGTAATTCTAAGTCTTGACATATTATCAAATAGATTTAAAACAACGTCCATTACCTATTTTTTTCTATTTTCGAAAAATTTATCTAACGTTGTTGCGATGGACCAGATTGTTTGTCTATTTAGCTTGTTATTTTCTCCTAATTATCGATGTAATTCTCTTTTATGGAATCATTTTAAAGGCAACCATTTGTTACAATAATTCCATGTTTCTATGTTTTGTCAGCGCTTCTTTTAACCCCTTACAGGATAATTTTTTCTGAAAAATGGTCATAATATGACTATTTCTTAACCACGAAAATCGATTTTTCAATGTCCATAATACTCGATATCGTAATAAATAAATAATAAATAATACTTGTAATAAATATTGTATTACGCTGCACCTATAGCTGTCATTATATCGGTTGAGTCAGGATCGCAGGGCACGCCCATAACCGTTAAGGGGTTAAAATAAAACCAACAATTTAGATTGTACAAAATAAATTTTTTTGAAATGTATTTGTATTAGTACGATCGATTTTTTGACACTGAGTAATTAATGGTAAATATTATTTATATTTTAAATTATGCCAAAAATTATAATTATTGAATTTTTAAAATCTGTTAATGATTGTAGTGGCATTTTTGTATTCACTTTTTTATTGTAGTCGTATTTTCATAGATTTTTTATCAATGTATCTCAGTTATCGAATCAACGAAATTGAAATATCAATTCAGTCATCAACTTAGAGACAAAAATTAAAAATTCGATTTTACATGAAAATTTGGAAATATAAATATGAAACAAATCTCGCGAGAATATGATCGAATCACGCACAAACACCACTCATTGGTTCATTCATTGATCTAATTAATCAATATCAACACTCAAAACAGTGACATCAGTCACTTCGCTAGCGATAGCGGAGAGAGAGCGCGCGGCGTACTCGAACCGTCGTTTATCGGTGCTTGGGATCATCATTCAAGTGGATGAGAACCGCAGCACGCGCCTCTGCACACACAACACCGAGTCGACAAACTAGGCGGAGACACGAGCCGAGTTACAGCACTCCACTGAGACCTTTAAAGAGGTCGAGCAGCAAGCGGTCGTCAAGAGAGTGGTCATGACTCACGCGTACCGCTTGCGGTCTAGACGGCTCAAAGGTTTATATAGATATATGTGGACCGTGGCATGAAACAGTAAGAAGAGAAAGATACATTCTCGGAATGATAGACCATTTTAGCAAGTACATTAGCTTGACGGCAATCAAGAGACAGGACGAAGACACAATTGTACAAACAATATTACAAAAATGGATATTAAAATTTGGTGCACCAAAGGAGATACATGTTGATTGTGGTAAGAGTTTTTAGGCAAAAAAAGTTAGAGAAATGTTGGAGAATAAAGGCGTTAAAATAATTTTCTCCAGTCCATACCACCACAATACAAGCGGAATAATCGAAAGACAATTCAGGACCATTCGTGAATTTATTCTAGCTAGTTTAAAAGAAAGAAATGCCATGAGTTGGGCAGATATATTACCAGAAGTGGAATTCGCATTAAATGCAACAAAGCAAAAAACAATAGGGTGCAGTCCAGCGGAAGTGGTGTTTGGTAAGAAAATAGACAGACAACAGTGGTACAACGGAAGCAAAATAAACCGAGAGGATATAAGAAAATAATAAAATAAAAGAACATCCCGGAAGTAAAGGAGACCAAAAGAGTATACAAGGTTGGAGATATGGTCTGGATACAGAAGGAAATAAGGACAAAAGGCGAAGACATATTTGAGGGACCATATGAAATCATAGAAAAGATCCATGATAGGAGTTATAGGCTGAAGGATAAAAATGATAGACAAATAATACGGAATGTTGAAAAATTCAAAAATTTCAAAAACGGGGGGAATCTGAAGGACTCATGTGAAAATTCATCCTTTAAATTTTTGAATAAATAATTTTTTATAAATAATATTTGAAATAAGTAAATATTTAAAATCAAAAGTTTTTCTAATAATGTAAAAAATATCGTAATTAATTTTAAAAAGTTATTTTCGAGAATAATCGAATTTTATTTGTAGTGTAAAAAAAACTTAAAATGAAATTAATTGGGAAATAATGGATTTTTAAATAATTAATTAAAAAAATATATATAAATACAATGATAAAATAGGTTGTAATAATTTTAAAAGTTATTCTAAATAATGTTGTAAAAAAGTTTTAATTAAGACTTTTATCATTAACGTATCATAAAAATAATAAAATTTGTAAATATTGAAAAAAATAAAACATTAAAATCTTTATTAATTAGAAATGTTTGAAAAAAAAGAGAAATAACATTAAACTAATTCTAAAATAATAAAATATCATTATGATTAATTTAGTAAAAAATATGACTACAAAATTTTGTTGGTTTTTAATTTAAAAATAAGGATGTAAATTTTCAAATAAAATTGAATTAAAAATTTTCAATTTTAATATAACTTCTCAGTTATTTATATTTATAATTTCATATTTTTATATAAGAATCTGGTCATTAAGAAAACGATAGAAAGTTCCTCTACAAAATTTTTTATTAAAAACAACAATTTTTATTACAACAAAAATTGTTTGAATAATTGTTATTTGTGTTATTAATAAATTTTTGGTGTTATGAATTCTAATATTGATCAAGAACCCAACAATTATAATTAATTTTTTATTATATTACTTGAATATATATATATATATATATATATATATATATATATATATATATTA
>MQRK01205823.1:286-12878 GCA_001938485.1 Girardia tigrina | reverse complement strand
CTGAAGAGAATCCAAAGAAGCGGGGACGAGCAAACACTAAGACTGGTGCTACCTCGTCTGAAAGAACACAGCTGCCCGATGGATGCCTGTTACAAACAATATGCGGAAGTGAAGGAGTTCAACAGGCATCTTAGAGGAGATCATGAAGGAGCAGAGCCAATCCCGCGGAAGAAGAGAGAGAAGAAAGCCCAGCCACGTCAGAAGAAAGGAAAATATCAATGTCAAGACTGTCCGAGGAAATACAAGGCCGATGGTTTCCTAAGGATTCATATTCAGAAGAATCATCAAGAAACGCCAACATCCAACGCCCAGAGAGAAGAAAACTTGGAAGAAGAGAACGAGGAAGAGCCGACATCAAACCAATCCAATCCTCAGTTGCCGGACGTAACTGTGAGTATGCCGAGGATACAGCCGAACGACGATGCCGAAGAGACGCACCTGCAATACCGACTGCCAGCCGATTACAAGACTGCAAGAGGACAATTCAAGTGCCCATTTCGCGGTTGTTACGCGTCCACCGTAACAGCCAACGACATGTACGGCCATGTTACCAAGTTTCATGGTTAGTCATTCGTTACTGGCAAGCCAACTGCTCAGAGGCGGCAGGCCACTGACCCCGTAGGAGGCCTATCGGGGGGCCCTTAAGAACTTTAGTTCGGGTGGACCCTCTAAAGAGCCTTAGGCTCAATACCATTACAGAGATGAGAGGCTCACATCGGAGAAACAAATCATCATCTCAAAGCCTGGATTAGCGAGCACTCGCAAATGAGTCTATCGAGTAAGGTCCTTGATCATTGGTTATGTTGTAAGGATGAGGTTTCTGTTCTACAAAAGGGATTTGATTCACATTACGAGCAACAGTTTTGTGCAACCTATCAAGCAACCCATCAATTAACATTCTGAATGGGCAAAGTAAGGTTATTTCAATACTTAAAAATTTTAATTAAAATAATTTTGCCATTATTACCCAATATTACTTTAATAAATAATAATATTTAATTTTCACTATACCTTTTAAAGTTAATATATTTATTAAAATTGTATTATTAAAACAATTCAATATTCATCTACTAAATATCCGAAAATTGCTGATGATGATGTATTTAAACATCGAAACATGCCCAATAATTATATAAAAAAGCTTTAATGAAATTATATTTTCAAAATATTAAACTATATATATTAAATATTAAATATTATATTTCTAAATATTAAAATATTTCACAAGACTCAATATATATATATATATATATATATATATATATATATATTGCATTCATATTGCACACATATTCGAAAAATCCATATCATGTCACTTTTCGAAAATGTTAAAATGGAATCTGACTATTCATATATATGTCCCTATCTAAGTGCATCATGACAATTTTCATATTGTGCTTTGTTTTGGCTGCGCAGCTTAGGTACCGTAAGTAGGATTTTGACTATTGACCGGTGGGTCCCTATCTAAGTGCATAGTCTACTTTGTCTCTACCGGCTATTAGTGGACGGTAGGACTTTTTTCCGATGAAATATATTTTTTTTAAAAACAATAGGCATATTCGATTTCTAGCTTTTCAGATATACGTTGCGCTTTGTTTTACAAAGATTCAAAGCTATTAAACGACTTTAATAATGCTTGCAGGTTATTTACTCTTGTATTCCTAGCCCAAAGTATTGTTGGTGCTTCTTTGTATTCATATAAATAGGAATTTTTACTAAACATCACATAAACGGAGTTAAAAGCGCATTGTTTGCTTTTATTTTTTACACTACTTAAAACGCGTTACATTGCTGCAGTTCAATAGAATAAACAACTTACAGATTTTTAGTAGGAAATGTACAACGAATTTTATTTTTCTTATGTACATTCGGAATTAGCTATGTCTGTTTTTAATAAAAAGACATACTTCATGTCTTTAAAGGAATAATAGACAAAATATTTCCATGTATGTTCCATACTGTATATATAAGGAACTTTGTTATAATGCAGTTTTAGTGTATTAAAATATTGTATTGATATGCTCTACTTTTTCTCAACTCTACATTATAAATTATTTAAACCTTCCTACTTTATCAATTATTAATACTGTAGAACAGATGGACGGTATGAATATTTTACAATCAATCAATATGAAAAAGTGGGTGGTTAGTATGAAAAGGTTAACTACCCCTGATATAGATTCATCCTCATTTGTATATAAATATTTGTTTTAATATTTTTATCAAATGCTTCCACTTTAGATTTTCGTGATTATATTTTCTGACTATGTTTAGATTATATGTTCTGATTATATTTTCATATAGGAGTTACTGGGAAGTTAAGTGAATTTTCATTAAATAATTTATTTAAAGTTTTTCAAACAAAATCACTTGAAACTTTCTTATTGGTAAAATTTATCATCAATATCAAGATTCATTTGAAATTATCATCTATGATAATTTGTCTCCCCCAGGGGGATCGACAAATTATATTAATAAAAATTATATATCTTCTTAACGTAGATCATTTATACATCCATATATGAAATATTATGATGTTTTCTATATATCCCCCGAATGATTGTCCTTTTGATTTGGAGTTATTATTGTAAAGAAGCTGTCCCCATCAGAGACTAGTTTCGGCTTCCGATAATTTTAACTTGCATTAGTAAAAAATAGTAGTCGGCGTCACCGTTCTCCACAATTAACTTCATTCTTGGCATCTTTTGTGTCCTTCTGTCGTTCTTTCTATATAGAGATCAATTATCTAATTGTTTCTTTTATACCGAATTCATTATATTATTGAACTGGTAACAAAAGTTTTTTAACATTTAACTGTTGCAACCAGAGGAATTCCATTCTTGCAATTATGATGACCCAAGATTCGTAACCAGATTAATATTTTAATTAAATATTATGTGAATAATTCTTGTTTGAACAAATTAATAATAAATTAATTAATTGTTTTGTCTATAATTATTACTATAAGTAGAAAACATAAATATAATTTAATTTGTTTTCTTTCATTTTACTGTATAATATATTATGAATATTATTTTAAATACATATTTGCCTTTGTAAAAATTACGTTAACGAAAAGGTTTTAAGTTGTTTTGCAAATTGCTGGACTTGGAGATTGATGGTGATGTTTTGTTGAAAAGATAAAAATCATAATAGAACTCTGTAAGATCATGAGATTCCCCAAATAAAATAAAAAAATAATATTAAAAAATGAAATTTTTGGTTATTTAATATTTATATTAAACATCTTTAGGAAGGAAACACAAAAACCTATCGTGATGATATCTAAGATATTTAGCTTCGATAATAATTCAGGATTTGAACACTTTCTACAATCTTGAAAACATATGGTGTCTCTAAAGTCACACCATGTTGACCACGAGGACAAACGAAAATTCTCCTACACATGAAAAATCGTTTCTTCAAGAAATTAATCACAGCTTTTTACAATGGAAAAACCCAAACGCAATTTCTGAAAGATATTTTTCTACAATATTGTCAGCAGTAAAAAATCAAGTACAGGGTCTTTGTCGAACACAATATAAAAAATTAGTATTTTCTTTGATCATGAACCTTTCTAAAAAATGCAAAAAATAAAATGAAAATAACCTTGATAACTACAATTCGTTAATCAAATTACAGCAGCTACTTAAAATGATTTTAATATCCGAGTATCAATTGTGATTTTAGAAATCTGAAACTCCTGTGTTGAACAATGTATTTGAGATCATCATTGCAACCTAAGGTGATCTTTTAGAACATGCATTGTAGACGCTTGATGAAAACATTTTGTATAGGTTAATAAACCTCAATGATGAATGAGTAAATATGTGCTTTTTGTTTAAGATTTTAATGTTTAATCAAACTGTTGAGTGAATTTATATGTGACCTTGTATATACATGTATTTTTCGGCTATGATGTAAAATTTCTTGGAAGTTAAAGAAATACTAGGTGTTCCTGACAACACGTAAACATCCCACATCTAGGTATTCAGAGCATACTGGGGTAAAGGACTCATAGTAACCTGATACAATTTATTAGCCACTCATTTATATGCTGAACTCCTCGGACTTGAACATATTAAGTGCATCTAATACCACACTTAGGCGCTTAATTCCTGACAAATCAAAAAGCTTTGATATAATGTTATATTATCTATACCAGGTGTGGACAACCTTTTGACAGCCGAAGGCCGCATGAAACTTATTAGTGACATTGACGGCCGCATGAAACGTATTAGTAACATTGAAGGCCGCATTTTGATTTCATCAATATTCCTGTATAAATTCCTCAAATTGTACATATATTGTATATTGTACGGATAAAACAATAATACACAGAGACAAACCAAGAAAATTTGTTAATCAGTTAATCATATTTGTTGGTAGACAAGCAAAACGCGGCTCAAAATTAGTTGTTTTCAAACGTAATTGATCTTGTAAACGAGCGTCAGTCAACACTGTACGAGTAGTTTGTCATAAAGGTCGCAATAATTTTTTAAAGGCCGCAGAGTTTTAGATATTTCAGCTTGTCATGAAGGCCGCATTTAGTTTTTTACGGTCGCATATGGCCTTATAGGCCGTAGTTGCCCACACCGGTCTATACTATAGCTTTGCGAAGATGCTTTGCTCTTAGCGGAACAACATGCAACATGCCGGATATGATTTTAAGATAGCCTATGGTGTTATCATTTGTTCTCTTACAGTGATCCTGGCGTTCTGCTTTTTGTAAGACAAAACGTTTCTGGTATTAGTACAAGTTACACTTTTAATCTCAACGAAAAAAGATAAATTAAAAATATTTCTGCGCTAATGTATGTCTAATTCATTTATGAAGATGTGGAACACTCAGTCCAGTGTTTGTAGATACTTAGTAGCTGTAGCACTTACTTAATCTCCGTAGTCCACCTCTCCAATCTGTACATGTAGACTCACAAGGGACGAGAGGGAATTCATCTACAAAACAAGGTCGTATACTATCCCTGTAGGCGCAGACCCGTTGTGAAAATTCATATTCCTAGTCGATGAGGATCTGGCACTCCAGACCAACAGAATATAAATCAGAAATGTACCGTTACGAACTAAAACTAAGATTCGAAAAATTTTTGATTGTAATGAAATTTTGTAACATTACTACAAATTTATTTGACAAAAATACGTATTTTATAAATAAATTTAAATTAAACAAAAATTAAGTAAATTATATAACCTAAAGTAGTACTTTTAAATTAATTGGTAGTTATTTTTTATATAATATTATTGCTTTTATGTTTGACTATACTAAAACATAAGGAAAGAGATTTAATATTTCCTTGCAATTAATAAATGTTTTTTTTGCTACTTTTTCATCAGCATTTACTTTATGTATTAAATTTTGTTCTAAATAGTTATGATGAGATTGTGAAATATTAGTGAATATAATAACACAAATATTTATTATTTTTTAAAATTTATTTTGCTTGATTATAATTAGTTTTACAATATTAAAAACTTAATATAATTAAAAATTGTTTTATTCTTAATATTGTGTAGTTTTCCCAAAGGAATTTTTATCTGACAATAAATCTAATGCGATATATTTTTTAAAATTAAATTATAACATTTTTGTTACTTTTATTTAATGACAAATTTCAGAGTTACAAATAAATAAAAAAAATATTTTTCAGAGTGAAGGAAAAAATATAAATAATATTTTTTGATTGAAGTAATGATGGTTAAGTGTTGTAACATAAAACTAATAAATCAGAAAAAAGAATAATTAATGCAAATAAAAGTCCCTCAAAAATCGATGAATAGATTCGCCATTAACAATACAATCTATTTGGAATCGATATCTCGGATCCATAACTCAAATTAATTGTCCGAACGATTCGATTGGATAACTTTGACCGTCCGGCTAGTTATTAAATCACTTTAATAAGTGTTTCAGTGTGGTGCAAATGTTGTATCACTATGGAATCCCAAACTATTCGGTTCGATTCGAAATTTTTACTGAATAATTTAGTGCATATTGCTGATTTTAAAAGCGTGGTCTGTGGAGCACCGTTACCCTACTTAAAACAACCAAAAAAGTATGGGATAAATATAGGTCAATCGCAAATTTTTATATTTAGTCGTTTGAATTAATAAATTATTCAGATCTTAAATTTATAAAGTTATATATTTATATACACATATGAAACGATTTTATAAAAATATGGTAAATACTACCATTTTAACATTAAATTTGAAGATAAAAAGAAAAAAGAATGACTCAAGAAATATTACAATTTTTTTAAAATAATGAAAATAGTTACAAATTTAATTTATTATTTTTTAATTCAAAATTATAAAAATTATATTTTATTTTTTATATAACATTTTTTAAATTACAAATAAATGGTCTTTTTCCTAAAAAAAGTATTTCAAAAAACTTTTTTCGTAATTGAAAAATTTATGGTTAATTAATTTAAATAATTAACAAAATAATTAGTTAAAAGGCAGTTTATTTTGATTTTAAAAAAATCTGACAAAACAACAGAAATTATTTGTTTATTTCATTAATTCAAAAATAATTCTAAAACGAGCAATTGAATGTTCGGGACTCATTAATTTATATTGTGGAAAATTTGATCTTAGAAAATAATAATTATTTTTCTATTATTAAGCACTAATGATTTATTATTTTATATTTATTAACTTACATTCTTATATTTACATTTAATTAATATTATTTTGTTCTTTTATTTTAATTTATATTAATCAGTCACGTATTTTACAGTAATATTTTTTTCAGAATTTCTGTTATTTATATTTATTATTTATATTATTATATATAATCAACATTTCATTGATAATTTATAATTACAATTTATAAAACAATAATTATATTTCTGTATTATATATTACTAGTTATAACCCGTTAAACATGACGGGCTCTTAAAAATTTCTATCAATTTAAAATCTTTAAAAAATATATATATCAATATATATACATGGTTTTTCATTTGAAATGCGACACTTTTGAATTTCAAATGCGACATTATAAAAATTATGAAATTTTTCTTTAATTAAAATATGCCATTTTCAATAGATTCACATAAAATTGGTATATTTAAAACTTATACTTTAAACTTTTTGTATAAACATACTCATTTTATGTAAATCTATTGAAAATGGCATATTTTAATCAAAGGAAAAGTTTTATAATTTTTATTATGTCGCATTTCTAATGCAAAAGTGTATTCAGAAATAATTAATTAATTAAGTCCGGATGATAATTTTCTATTAAAAACAACACTCATTCATTAAAAAATATATTTATAGACAATATATTTCGACGGATTAACCGTCATCTTCAGGCACTAATCAATAATCATCTGTATATAAATACAAAAATGATGATTGTGTAATCGATTGCATGAAATCATGCTAATCAAAAATTCTCAATAAGCTGGTTGAGACTGCCGATTGAACATTGATTTTAGGGCAACGTGACCTAATTAACACTGCTTCACACTGAATGCTTCACTGAAGATGATGGTTGCTCCGTCGAAATATATTGTCTATAAATATATTTTTTAAAGGATGAGTTGTTTTTAATTAATTAAGAGGTTATATATTATGTATTAACTTATACTTTGTTACATTTTTTCTTTATAATTTTCATATATATAAATCTTCTTTACTAAAATTAATTAATTTTTTCTATTCAATATTAATATTATTTTTACAGTTTTATACTTAAGTAAATTTGAATATGATAATAAAATAAAAGCCTAATGTAATATATAAATTATCTTGAGGGATTATTAATACTAATTTGCTGTTTCTATTGCCAAACAATAACGTTTTTTTATAGAAAATGTAAATTATTTTCAACTTAAAAGAAAATCAAAAAATGAATATTTTTATTTTTTTATGTAGTCATTAAAAATATAGAATAAAATTAACAAAAAAAATTTATTTGTCTACGTACAAATCCAATTATATTTTTGGAAACCTATTCTATTTTTTAACATTAAAAAAATTGTTTTTTTATTATTTCCTTTATATTTGCAAAATAAATATAAAGTACGATCTATCAGGAGTGGTTAGTAAACAAATCAGCTTCTATAATTACTTTACTTAGAATAACTATTTTAACTAATAAATAAGGAAATATAGATATAGATATGAAACGTTATTACGATAAAACGACAAGTTAATCAATGTTGGATAAAAACGAATGGAAGTTTAATTATCACCAAAAAAGAAAAGGAGTAATAAGGAATTTGTCAAATAATAATTAGTTACTTTGTTCTTCTCGATGTTCCATTTAGGAATGGGATAGAAGTTGATAATCTACTGGTTATCTGTGTACGGTGAGTATTGAGCACTGTAGTTTTATAGAATTTTCGAAATAGATACAGATGTATAACAATAAGGTCAAGTTGATGAAACAAAAATCCTTCAACATTTCTCAGTTCCTTGGTAAAATGGTGTTTCTGCGTCGTTTAAAGATTAATGACAATAGAAACGAATGTCAAGTATTTTAAGAGAATTCACATATTTGACAGAACATTTATTACATTCACAATTTTGATCATCTCTATGAAGATCTATAGTATTGCTTTCACTTAAATCCATCACTCAATGTTTAATACTTCTCATTCCAATCTGAACTAATTTGAAGAAAATTATTTTATTTAAAATATTTAGTTTAAATTTTATTGGCTAAAATAAAGTTACTTTTTTATAATTATTTTAAACACTAATTTGATTTTAATTATTTAAAAATTTACAAAAATAAAATCAATAAAACTATTTAAAATTTACAATAATAAAAATTAAAAATTTTAATATTAAATCTAAATTTAAATAAATTGGTTTCAGATTATAAGAATTAAAATATTGATCATCCATCTGATTAGGAGAGGCGCAAACCCAAATCAACACACAACATTCAAACATGCAAACACTACACTAAACATCAACACACCAAATATTCCTCAAAAAGTAAAAAAAATAAGAGACTTAATAGTCGTCTTCAAGCATCAAATAAATTTATTTCTATTATTGATATTTATTTATATTATTGATTAACATTTCGAAATTTAATTTTTTAAAGTATCGTGATTATTGTTCCAACGGCATTGTTTATAATATAAAATTAACATAATATAATATATTGGGTTAAGGAATAAGTTCCCGCGTTTTTTGAAAAATTAAAATTTTATTTTTTAACAAAAAAGTTTCTACAAATTAATCACAAATATAATCTCCGCCATTCCCAACGTTCAACGAGTTTTTCAATGCCTCTTTTGTAGAAATCGCCCAGTCTTGACTCGAAGAATTCAGCCAACCAAACTTGCATTTTCAATCATTGTTGAACGAAACACCATGCAAAGCGTTAGAAAGAGAACGGTCTTGACTCGAAGAATTAAATATTAAATTGATTAAAAAATTGATTAAAAATTCAAAAAACGGTGGGAACTTATTCCTCAACCTAATAATATCCAAATAATAACTATAATAAATAGATTAGTATAGTTATAGATTAGTATAATAGCTTATTATCAATAATGGCATATAGTAATTATATATATATATATATATATATATATATTTAATAAATAATATAAATAAAAAAAGAGATAATAAAAATAATAAAAAAGTTAATACGATATGAATTACACCATTATTTTGTTTATATATTAAGGAAGAATTATAATAATATATTTTCACTTTTCATTTTAGTATTTTATTATTAAGTCGTAAATTTGTATGTAGATTTATCATTTATGTATTTCAATATAATTCCTAAAGTCAATTTTTATTACAATTGTTTAACTTCCAGAGACCGATTTTCCAGTTCAGTCATTTGTAAATATTTTCTTTTCCAAGTCATAATAGAAAATTGTCATAATTTATAAAAAAAACCTTTATATTTCCTCAAAAGATTTCCTTTAATTTCATTATTCCATTAAAACAAAAAAATATTAGCGTAAATTTTCAAAAGGAAAATTTCACTTTGCCTTAAAAATTAAAATTTGTACTAATAAAAGACAAAAAAATTTCATCTTATTAAAAATAAAATCATGTTTTTGGTTTTCATAATAAATTTAGACTAAGAATATGAAGGAAGATTCTGATTGTTTGATATGTCTAAATCCGGTACAAATAATAGAAGAAGTAGCGAAAGTCGAGGACTGTAACCATGTCTTCTGTCTCGACTGTCTTCAGAAGTGGTCGATGGAACATCCTTCTTGTCCTCTAGATCGAAGTCAATTGAAACAAATTAAAATTTATAACCAATCGAAAGACGATACGAATATTCTTTCAATTAACGATTTTATTTTATTTTTGATCAATAAAGAGAATCTTTTAAGAAAACAAGCGAATTTCCTGTCAAATATTTTAACGCATTTAATTTTTTTGTTTAAATCAAGTCTCTCTTATTGAACAAGAATTACGTACGGTGTTTTCGTCTCTTCAAATGGATAAATTTCAATCATTTTTAAACAAAGACTCGAAAGAGTTACCGGTTGAGGTTCGACAATTTCTGAATTCGGTCAACGATATTCGTGAAAAGTATAATTTTAATTTTATCAATTACGAAGAAGAAATCGAAAGTCATAAGAAAAACTGGAAGAATCTTCTACGCAATATTACTAAATGTATTTAGGAATGTATTTAGTTTATCAGTACCAAAATGATTTAGACGTATTTATGGGGTTGTTTAATGTTTTAATAGAAATTACTTTCCTCATCCAAAAAATAGAAAATATGTTTTAAGATTACAGAAGTTTGTGTAGAAGAGGACTTATTTATGTAAAATACAACAAATTATTTCTTAAGACTTTACATGAAAATGGCACATCCGTATTTTTCCAGTACGTTACAATAATATCGGAATATACTATAATTATGAGAAAAAGATTTCTCATCACCATTTCAAAATATATCGAAAATATTGATAGAAATTTTTCGACTCATCTATTAATTGTTTGATATGTAATAAAATCATTCATACAGATCACAATCTATTATGGAAGTGTTACCATAAGTTGTGTGTTGATTGTCAAAAGTTAATAAAAGTGATCAGACATGGTTGTCCATTTCACAGGAACGAAGGGGATGTTATATTTTCTGAAGGTATTGACAATCCTGACAACCCAGAGAACATATTCGATGATTGTGCGGGAATAATGGTACAACTTCAACAGAACATTCGCAATATTATTTCATTCATCACTAAAAACTTATCGGAAGTCCTTGAAGAAGATAAATCAAAATATCTTATCCTCAATTCGATGAGTTTCAATCAGTCTTATGAGTTGTATTTTAACGAATATTCCATTTCCAGATTGAGCTATAAGAGAGAGTTGATTAATTTTGAAAATAAGAAAACATATTTCTCCGATAGAGAAAAAGAAAAAAAGAAGGAATTTGTATGAAAAAGGTTTTTATATTTATCTAACCTTAAGTGATTCATTATTTAATCACCTCTCAACAATATCTGATTTTGAATATTATTGCATGGGAAACGAGGAAGGAGGGATGGAAAGATCAGAGAAGTTTGAGGATTTACTGGGTGTAACTTTCCAAATATTTGAAGACTAGAATACCATAATAGACAATTTTTACCTTTCATCAGAAAACCCTTTTTATTAAAATAACAATTATTTATATTTTTTATTTATTTATTTTTAGTTGTTAGTTGCTTATTCGAATTCATAATAATAATAATTATAAGTCAAGCAAAAAAGTGTATTAAATTCAAACATATTTAATCGTAAATTCGCTTAATCTCGATGTGTAAAATAATTATAATTCATTTCCATGTCGGAAAAAAATTCTTAAAATAGTATTTTTGATGTATATTAAAATTTCCAGAATAGTATTTCACCGGCGCTTCAATAATTTTACAAATACCGTATTTTCACGCATATTATCTGTATCAATTATATTTTGCCAGGGGCATTTAGGGTAGGTAAAATCACACATTACCCTTTGGTTATCACAGTGAAATGTTAGTTTTTCTCGTGTAAAATATTTTTAGTATACCCCGCCCACTTTTATTATCACACATGCGTGTTAAAAGCATGAAAATAAGGTAATTTTATTTTTTTGATCTTTTTTAAAATTCTAAATTACAAAACACATCTTATGCATTTAAAATGACAATAAATAAATAATTAATAAAATATTAAATAAGGAATTTAAAAAATAATAGCTATTAAGAACACAAACATGGGTTTTCAAACTTTTATTTTCATTACAATCAGAATTGTCTTTTGGACAACTCTCAGAGAAACTCTCGTCATTCGACATCGTTCTAAATTGATAATTTTTTGTTAATGTTTTTTAATAAACAATTATTCGAACAAATTTTTCATTATTTTCTGATTTTATTTTTAAAGTTCAAATTTTGTAGTTTTAGTATTAATTTTTATTTACATATTAATTTTATTTAAAAATTATTTTATGTAATGAAAGAACATTTATTTAATAAAAAACTTAGTTAAAACTATTTATTTTATTTAAATTTTAATATGAAGATTTGAAAAGATTTAATATTTTTAATGTTTTTACATATCTTATGCTGTACTTTAAAATATAAATTATACTC
>MQRK01205812.1:4288-29232 GCA_001938485.1 Girardia tigrina | reverse complement strand
GCAACATGCTAGGAAAATGACATCACTGTTTGGCAGTACATATTGCTGTGAGCAGTTCTTCTCAAGAATGAAATTTACTAAAAACAGATACCGAAGTCAGCTTACAGACGAACATCTGACCAGTCAGCTTCGAGTTGCTAGCACTTCAGTCAGAGCGGACATTGATAAATTGTGCAAAAACACACAATGCCAAGTCTCNCATTAATAAAACTAAAGGTAATTTTATTTGTCTTTATTGTTTAGAAATGTATTCATATCTCAATACACTAGTCGTAATAATCCGTAATTAGATTACATATTTTTGACGGTGACTGGCCCTCGCTGTTGTTCCAGTTTTAAAAAGTGGCCCGCCAATGAAAAAGGTTGCACACCCCTGGTCTAAACAGTTTGAGAGCTCTGAAGTACACACTCTTCGTATAAACAGTACGTTACACGCTTTAACTATGTACAGTATTGGGCGATACAGTTCTGTACTACTTTACTGTATTTTAAAATGAATGACAGTTGTCATGGTTGCATTCAACCTTTGGGTATTCACACTTGTAATACTGTACTGTACTGCATTTTACGGTTTGAACTTAAATACAGTAAATACAAATTCAGTCAAGACCTGCTTCTTTGTTACGTATGTATGTGTATGTTGATTTGGGTGGGTGTATGACCTACGCTAAAAACACGTTTTTCATGACTTTCATGTTGTTTGAAGGGTCAAACAGTCTCATGAGTGGTCCCTATAACCGACTTTTACTGGTCCTATTAAGCGGGTGCTTTAATATTTGAAACATAGGAAATGATTCGGTCCCACAGAATTTTGGTACTATTAAGCGGCTGGTCCTATTAACCAGTGGTCCTATTGAGCGGCTTTCACTGTATTATATTTAACACTCTTTAATTGTTCGTTTTACCAATAGTTTTATTAATATTTGATATTATATTTTAAAAGCAATTGAATATAAAACTTTGATTTTATAATTCACAAAGCATTTTTAGTAACAAATCTTCAACTTTTTTGAGTTTTGGATTTGAATCTTGTTTATATTGTTTTTAATGAGCGAAGAGCCTTCTCATCATCTTGTTAATCGGCAGCCACATTATTGGACATATGGAGTTCGTAATTCGATGAATTTTAAAATACTGTATCTGTTGAAGATTGGAATGTTAATAAAATTCTTTGTTTAGTGTGGTGATAAGTTATCACTGATAACAACTAACAAATATTTAATCAGTTAAAAGCAACGCAAGAAAGCAACTCTAGTTCCAGATAGCCAGTTCAGACATAGCCGGAAGCAAGTTCTTGATAAAATTGTTGGTCATGTTTGCAAAATTTCTAACTGAAAGATAAAGGAATGCTTGCAAGGAAGGAAAAACGCAGAATAACTATCAAATATATCTCTGAGTGGTTAAATGTGAGTGCCGAGGTGTATGTGTAATCCTAAATGAATGTGAAGTGAGAAAACTGTTAACCAAGTTTATCCATTTCTTATTTATTTTTAATAATATTTATAAAAATATAAAATAAGAGTAAATATTATTACCAAAGATTTTATAAAAATTATAATTGTCTAGAAAAGATGTCGAACAGAATGTTTTTTTAAATCAAAATCATGATATAATATCAAAACATTTGATAGATTGAAGAAAAATATAATTTGTTATAATTATAAAAAATATAAAAGAAAAAAGTAAAATATAATAAATTACTTAGAGTATCAACACTTTTTATGTTTATGAAGTTTTCATGCCAAATGCGTTTTATCATTTATTATTTTCAACTATTTATTATTAAAGTAAATGTTTTTACGGTGATGAATTATCAAGGGAATGAAAATTAGTTATAAAAACGTTTATATCATAGTGAGTTTTCCAAAAAGTAATGTTACACGATTTAAGATTATATATATATATATATATATATAATTTTATGACAGAAATGTTGTTGTCCAAATTTATAAAAAAGTATTTAATAAATTCTATATTGACGAAAATAGTATATATTTAGCAATGAAAAGCAAAAATGAATTGTATAGATAAGACTAATCCTCCTTTTTGACCCATGTTAACAATGATTATTATCATACAATACAAGATGAAAAATGTCCTTAACTCACTTTTGAGTCTTTGAATCTTTTTTTTGAATCATTATTAATAAGATCCAAATACTATGATGAGCACTAATATAGTTTTCAAGACTTTTATATTTTATATTTATATACTTTTATTTTTTAATACCACAATTAAAATAGAATTTGGGACGATTCTCAATAAAAATTCCCCTACTTATCATAGTTCAAAATTAGTAATTGATGGAAACCTAAGAATCATCCTAAAAACAAAAATAGAAACATAGGAGATACAGAAACCATAAACTATTCCAAAATTTCTTCACACTAATCTTATCAGATAATAATAGACAATATTTCGGGTTTTTTGGCAGAATCGCAAACCTTTCATTTGGATTTATATTGTTACATTTTCCCGTTTATTTCGGTTTCCAGAAGATATTTTTGGATTTTTTCTGTGGCAAACATTAATTGGTTTCGATTGCAATCACATTTCCTCAAATCCCATCCTTGGTCGTCGTCATCATCCGTTTTCAGTGGCAACAATTCCACAGAATCAACAATCGATTCCTTCTCAAAGAATTTCGAGTTCGAATAACGATTCAAATTATCTGGATTTTGAATCTGAGTTTTTCTATTATAATCTATCTGTTACTTTATTATACCGTTTCATATTTTCGTTAAATTCAAGTTTATTTGCATGATATTTTTATTTATACAATTTATTCGTTAAAAGAGCTCATTGAAACATCAGTTTCAGTTAGCTCTTTTAGTATTTATATCTTTTTCTTGATTATTTGATCATTTTTTTTTAATTTCAGATAATGTATTTTAATTTTATGAATTTAATCTTTATAGAACTTATAAAAGTATTTGAAAACTAATCTATATAATTTTTTAAAACTGATTATTATTATTTTGTTCACGTAATATTTACGTGTTTTAATGCACGCATTTTAACTTACCTATATAGCATGTTTTATTTAACTTTTTAAAACTTCATTTAGTAACTATTTTAATCACTTTAACTTTCTTAAATTCCTTTATTAAAATATTTGAAATATATATTATTTCAATTAAAAAATTATTACTTATTTTTAAAATTTAAGCATAAATAATTATTACTTGAATTTACAGACTTTAGTATCGACAAATATGTGAAAGGGAAAATTATAACGCCGATTCAAATAAAAACAAAACGCGTCCATGATCGATTAAAATATTGTGTTGCTTCAGTGTCTCTGTAGTGGGGCATTTGTTAAAGCTTATTTCACCCAAGAAGGCTTTAGGGAAAGTTTTATGGGATAAATGTGTTAAGTAAAAACACAATTGTGTCCTCTCAACAACAGAGTTATGTGTCGTGGGAAATTGGATTTTAATAGAAATAATAAAACTCAGAATTAAGGAAATTGTTTTTATAAGTGATTGACCACATCAACAATGAACTAGAACCAGCAAACTTTGACAATGATGACGGGATTTCATGATCAATCGGATTTAAAAATGATAAAATTAAGAAGAAGAGAAAAACTAAGACAAAGACAAAATGATCCAAGAAACGTAACAAGAAATACAAGTACACATTAACATATTTACATATTTGATCGAGATGATAATATGTTTTTCTGAAAGAGGAATATATTGATATATTGCTAAATTCTGCAGTAAAGGTTGTGGAGACACAAAGATATGAAAGAATCATTTCTCAGGAAAATTTTGTGAATTTATTATTCTAGCCCGTCTATTTTCAAATATGTTCCTATTTCCCGTTTAAGTAATATTTATAATTTCTTTAGGATAATTTTAAGTAAACATAAATAACACAAAAAATTTTTTGATAACATCTTTGAATAACAAAAATAACTTTGAATATAAAAATACAATAAATACAACATCTTGATAAATGATAAAGTTTGTCTATTTCAAAACAAAATATACTTTTTACACATATTCTATTTTAAAATTCTTTTTGTTTTTACTCTCTTTATCTTCAAAATCAAAAAGTTCTAATTTCAAAATACGTGTTTTCAGATAATTATTTTTGACACAATGCAATTATTAATATTATTTTATTATAACTTTTCATATGAAATGCTATTATATATACAAACCAACACCACAATAAAAACATAAAACATTAAATAAATTATTTTTCATTTAATACCAAAAAGACCTTGTCCAAAAGGATGTACAATGTACATCGCACATACATTTAAAATAAAAGACAAATACAAATATACTGAATAAAAAATTGTTCTTAACATATTAATACAATATTCCAAAAAATCGAAGATAAATAAAAATATAAAATATTCAAACGGAGTTTATAATAAAAATAATTTTCAAAATCTAGTTTTACGTCATATAAAAATATATAAAGCAAAGTAAAACTTGAGGGAATAGGAATTTAATGCAAATATAATGGTTCAGTCACCACGTTAGAAATTCAAATTAATCTTACTAACATTTTTCTTGCTTTTAGCAACAATATTTTGGATAAACTATAATAAATCATGGTTATTTAACAAATCAAAATTATGGTGAAGGATGATCTTGTGAATGATGGAAAACAGGAAACAAGAAAAGAAAGAAGAAAATTTTTAAAAGTTACCAATCAATCACCTTAAGAATTTTGCTATTTGGAACTTGGTTACTCACGTGACTAAGCAAAGACTGTGACATACCAAGAATTTTGTTTTGAGCTTGAGATGATATAGAAATATTCATGAAGATCTAAATATAGGAAAACGTATGCAAATTGTGATGAAATGACCATAAAATGACATATGACCAAGAAACTTACCTGCCGAAATCCTGAGTTTTGTGGTAGAATTATCTGCCTTTCAAGACACTGTATTGTTATCCTCCATAATTCCTAAATAGTTAATCATTAAAATTATCATAAAAAATATTATTCCAGATAGTTATCAAAATTAGTTATTTCTTCAGAGAATGTTATAAATCCATTTTTAATGATTTGAGTAAAAATTTTTCCAAACAAATAAAATTTTAAACATTTGCTTTGAAGAGCTAATTAAGTTATTTAGTTCAAAATAACCGATAAAATTATCATAAATAATTTGGGTTTATATCAAAATTTATTTATGTCAGGTTTTACAGCTCCTTCGTAACTTAGTCTACTTGCTTTAGTTTGAAAATTTAGAAAATTTCAGTAATAAAATTTAATAATAATAATAAAAATACTAGTATAGTAATTATAATTATTTTTAATAAGTATTTGTGACAATATTAGTTTAATGTTGTAATTATACCTATTAATAACACCAATATGACTTTTAATATTTTTATTAATACTACAAGTTTGATTGTCCTCAGAACAATAGTGGTCAAAACTTTCGTATTATTAAGAACATTAATTGAGTTTCCTTTACATTTATTATTATCACAATTTGAATTGTCACTACAACAATTCTCCGTAAAACTTGCGTAGCTCGTCATCGTTCTTGATTGATAATATTTAATAATATTTTTTAACGTCTTATTATTCAAACAAATTTAAAATACAATTTAATCATTACAAAAATAATTTATACTTTAAATTGTAATTTAATTATTACAAAAATTATTTATAATTGAAATTTAAAATAATTTTTATTTATTTTAAGAAATTATTATTAAAATATTATTTATGAAATATTAGTTTAATTTTAAAGTGATTATTTAACTTTTAATAATTGATTAAACAACTGAACATTTTAAAATATTTAAGATATCAATCTTCCATCTGGATGAGAGAAACACAATCCGAAAACAACATACCAAACAACACACAATAAACACCATTCAAAAATATTCCTCATACGTATGATTGAATTCGTCAAATTATTAATGACTTTATTCTTATTATCTGAGCAAACGGATATTTACATAAATTTTTAAAATATTTACTCAAAATTTTATTGGTTAAAATTAAAATTTAAAAAATATTAATTCAATTTATTTATTTAAAAATTGTAAATAAAATTAATAAACTTATTTAAAACTTTACAATTATTCTAAATTAAAAATAAATTTAAACATTACATATTTTCAGATAATAAGAATTAAAATATTAATCAACCATCTGGGTAGGGTTGACATAATCCCAAATCAACATACAACATTCAAACACAAAAAAAATCATTTCAAATATTCCTCACAATTCCAAAATAAAATAATAAATATTGAAAATAAAAGCAGTGTAATAATAAGTAATAAATATCATTTATTCTACTCAAATTCAGATTATTCATGAAAATTACAAATGTAAGTTAAATATTAATTACTATCAGAAATGTATGTAATTTTACCTAAATGGAAAATATAAACTTGTCTTGGCCAAGTGGTAACAACAAGGGTTGATAATCCAAAAAATGTTAGTTGAATATTATTTGATCATTTAATTTGTGTTGCATAATCATTACCGGCAGTATATAAGTACATTTCTTTTAAATCAGTTGTTCTGAAGATGACGGTTAATTCGTCGAAATTAATAAACTTTAATAAATTAATAATAATTGGCTTTCGAATTTCAATTTTAATGAATTTCCATTCTTTTCAAATTTATTTACAATTATTTTTAAATTAACTTTTATATTGGTATACAAATAAATAATATAAAATTTTATGTACAAGGCCTGACCAATAAATCGAACGTTACTTCTCATATTTAAAATTCAAAGTATTTTGTACATTTAATACAAAAGTATATAAATTTTTATGGGTCCGAAAAATAACTTAGGTGCAAGTTAGAATCAGTTTTAATTTTATTTATATCACTTTTCGGATTTTTTATTTCTGACTTTATATCTGTGCTACTTTTTGCATTTGAAAGTTTTGATATTGATACTAAGTAACCAATAATACTATTCCCATACGATATAAAAAATGTAAGTAAAAGTTTAAATTTCATTTTTATAATTCAAACATTGATAAAATTTTATAGATTATGATTTTTTATCTTATTTATTATGTTTTGTATGTTTTGTAACTTTATTTAATTTTAACAACATCTTGACAATTTATGACAAGTTTGTCTTAATCGAATGTCTTTTGCTGACTTAATAGAGAATTTTCTGTCAGTAACAAATAAGTTATCTCCTTAACCCATTAACCACCAAAATAAAACTAAAAAATTTATTAATACGAAACGTTTAATATGGAATTTTAATGATTTTTCAGTAATTTTCTTTTAATTGTTTCCTAATTCATGTATCTATACACAATCCGTATAATGTTACCCTAATGTTGTGATCCAGCAGCAATAAGTAAAAAAAATTTCAACAACCTTCAATTGATTCACTGTACCCAATCAGACACAGAGGCGCCATATGAGTTAAGCCATTTGAGTACGATTGATTGATACGATTGATTTATCAACCTGGAGCCAGAAACATCTGGGATCAATATTGCACCTTTTATTTTGGAAGAATAGATTGACGCAATTAAATGAAAGATCTTTTCAATTAAATATTTTAAGATGTTTCTGACAAAAAAACAAACATGTATTCCCAACAGTGGTAATTTAATTAATAAGTTTGAATAAATCTATTGTTGCATTTATTATTGTCTAAATTTTATGCAAGAAAATATAATATAAAT
This sequence comes from Girardia tigrina, assembly GCA_001938485.1. Taxonomy (NCBI): domain Eukaryota; kingdom Metazoa; phylum Platyhelminthes; order Tricladida; family Dugesiidae; genus Girardia; species Girardia tigrina. The sequence continues at coordinate 21,571 of MQRK01205812.1, read as the reverse complement.
TTTTTAAAAAAATATCTAAATTGCGAATTTATCAATGAAATAATATTTATAAGGCTGTTGGAAAATTATTGGGATCTTCTAATCTGTTAAAAATTTAGTTTTCTACAGCATCTATGTCAAACAGATATTTCATGCTTACCCATATTACCTATTGTTCATGCAATGTGTTTCGACCAGAAATGTATATCTTTCCTATCGTTGATTACAGCACATGCTCTTTCATTACTTATTGAAGATTTTTCATAATTTCGAAAAATGAATTGCTGCATTTGGTTTTAATTTTTCTTATTGAATGATATCCATAGCAAGAATGTTTCCCATCAATGATTAAAATCAAATAATTGTAATAATAATAAATTAACATTAATTATCGGAGTAATTGTTAGATAAATGATTACGAAATTAATATAACAAACTTTTAAAAGCCTTTTCAGAACGGCTCTTTCACAAACAGACGCTAAAAGGGATAAATTGGCCTCAAAATAGTCCATCAATGGTCGTAAAACAATATATGATTCTTGCTCTAAATTTATTTTTGAATTCTTCTTATTTGTTTCTTGAATTTGCTGAAATATATTTTAATTATACATAATTTTATTTAAAGTACCTTATGAAGGAGTTGATGGAGTTCTTTCACATTATTTTCAATATCTTCTTCAAAGCAATCTGCAAATGATTTTGCTAAACAGTCTATAACGTCACTGAGTTCCGATTGTAAGTCATTCATTCCATCCTTTGTATCAGTTTCAAGACTGATATTAAAATGAATAATTAAAAAAAGCATGATTAATTATAATTGAATATTTGTTTTAATAATCGTTGTATGTGGTATTTGTCAAATATATAAATTAATCGTCAATTGCATTTATTGAGTTTTGATTATGGTATTATTAATATTATTGTTATAATATAACAAAGACTTAAAGTTGCAAACAAATTAATAATTGTTAAAATCAATTTACTTTTAACTATTAAATTATCAAAAAAATAAACTGTACAATGTACAACGTACATACCAATCAATGTTATAACGAGCATTGCCTTTATTATTTCGGTATCTTTAATTGTATGTTTATCGTAGATTTGTATTTAGAAAATTTATTTGACAATTTAAATTAAGGTTATCTAAACATGATAAACAAATTTTAAATTATCTTGATTTCGATCAGCAAAATAAATTAAGTAATTCATCATAGTTAATTTCTTCTTATTATTATGTATAAATTATTTTTGTTGCAACTGATTATTACAGGTACGATTCATAAGGAAATAATTTTGAAATAAAATTATTTAATATTAAAAAAGTATTACAAAAATATATATATTGCTTTAAATAGTATATGATAGATGAAATTCGTTTATAATAAAGAATAATTAAATTTATAAAAAAGAAAGAAATTAAATTATATTTTGAAACATAACTTATTCGTATCCCGTTCGTTCATTCTGCGTTCGAGCATCCAAATTTTTATGGGACCAGCTTTGAAAGATTTACCTTTTTTGTTTTTTTAATTTACTTTCTTTCTTTTTTTCTTTTTTTTGTGTAAGATAACATATAAACACGACATTTAAAATACAAAAGAGTTACATACACATCATTGAATTTAATTGAAAAAAACTTATTTATCTTAAAAAAGAAAGTGAAGTTCAGTAGATTACGAAAGTGAGTAGATAAAAGTATTTGGTATAGGGACAGATATTATATTTATTTAATGAAAGATCTTTATTTACTGATTACTTTTATTCACAATTTAGTAATTTATTAATTTAAATTTAAATTTCTTCAAAGCCAAATCAAAAGACAACAATTTATCAATATAATAAAATTTCACACGGAGAAAGAAAATATAAAATATATAAAATGTATTATTTAAATAATCCCCTTAACCTAAACTTATGGTCTATTTAACGTTAATTGAGCCGAACCTGTAGGTTGAACTTACACTTCTTAACTCTTGTTTATTCTTAATTAGTAAATAACCCGTCATGTATGACGGATATAATTATATAGAGTTAAAATTTCAAATAAATTTTCAAAGACATTTTTTTTTAAAATTCATTTGTTTTCCACATTAAATCATTAGAAATAAGTGTCTTCACAAAATTTCTTTATAAACTATATTTTTGGTAAATACTCGTTCATTATTCAGTAAATTACCTTTTTGAGAAGTTGCCATTGTTGAAAATCCTACCGAAAAATATAATGAATGAAAAATGTTGAATTCTAAAAGGCCAACCCAAAATTTGCTTAAAAATTCAAAATTAAGAATGCTCATATTATCTACTTACAATTGTAAGTAGATAATTATATTAATAATAATTCATATGGAAAATTATCATGAATAATTCTGCTAATAATAATTTTCCATATGAATTATTATTAAAATAAATATCTACTTACAATTGTAAGTAGATAATATGAGCTTTAGTGAGGCAGTGAGGCAGGCAGTGAGTGACTTGGGCTTTTATAAGATAAGATAATTCAACTAACAACATAGATTTAACCTTATGATTAATACACTGAATAGTTAAGTTTAATTAGGAATCTGTTTAGAGAATATAGAAAAATTCGAATATTGGAAAAAATTAATTAAATATAATATCTCCCTATACCCAACACTTCTATCTGCTCACTTTTGTACTCTGCTGAACTTCACTTTCTTTTATAAGATCAATAAGTTTTTTCAATTAAATTCTAGGATGTATATGTGTAACTCTTTTGTATTTAAATGTCGTGTTTATATGTTATCTTACACAAAAAAGGAAAACAAATTAAAAAACCAAAAAAAATTCTGTTGCACTTTCCGAAAATTACACTTTTTTATTGTGAGGAAAAATTCGGAATGTTGTAAGTTTGTTGTTTGGTGACTCTCCTACTTAGATGGGATTGATATGTTATTGATTAATGTTTAAATACTAATTAATTAAAAGTTGTATAATTATAATTTTTAATAATATTAACGATTTAAATTCTTAAAAAAGTAAACGATTTATATTCTTAAACTTAATATATTTTAAAAATTACTTATTGCATTTTTATCAAATAAAATTTTGAGAAATTAAAAGTTAATATTATTCTTATCCCACTAATTAACTTAGATATTTGAATATATATATAAAAACATAATAATCAAGAATGATTCTTCCAACAGAATTGCTACTGAGAATGTTTGTGTTGTTAATACATGTTTACACTCAAATTGTGATGTTGCTGATAGTTAATTCTTTTTTCACCCTTCACAGTAATTTTATTAGAATTCTTAATGGATTATTTTTTATTAAATCATCATTATACCTGAAATGATAATTGATAAATTTTAAATTCACTTTTCGATCTAGTATTATTTAAACGAAATCTTTCGATACAAGATACTTTAAAAGAGATCTGTGATGTACAAGGCAAAGGAACTGTTAGTTACATATCAAGGTGGAACAAGTCATTTTAATTTAAAGACATGAAACTAAAGGATAAGTCTTCTCCTGGTCAGGTGTCAAAATTAGACGATGAAGACTTGCAAGCTGCTTTGAATGAAAAAAAATCATGAAAAAGTTTTTATATTGCTATAACTAAAACCTAGTGCAAACTAGTTGTATCAAAAAATGATTGACAACATTTCACACATTCATTTAAATATAGCACACAAATATGATATATAAAATATCATATTAAAAGGTATGAGAATCGTAGTTAAGCAAATATACTTGGGTGACATTTATGATGATGTAAAAAAAGTCGATATAAAAAAGATTTATGGCCAGTACTTTTCAGATTTCTGCATAAAAGAAAAGTAACAAAAAATAACAAGAAAAATAACAGATACAGACAAACTTATATTTAAAAAGAGCTTCTGATCTTAAGTTGAACAAGCGTATATTGAAAATATCGAGTTTTAAGAGAAAAAAGACGTCAGATGGTTTATAGATTATTATGTTACAAATGATAAAGTTAACATTATTTATCAATATGCTCTATTCTCAGTGGTAGGGAAGAATATTTGCTGTACGATGTACATTACAATTTATAAAACAAAAAATAAAGAAATATTTTTTCGTGCAATATTACTCAATATCGTAGATTTATCAAAACTGTTAATTGTTTTATGATGAAAATTTTAACGTAAATAAAAATTAAACAACCTTTGTCCTCCCATGGCTTCAAAAACTTTTTCCAATAAGACCCTCACTTGTTGAATATTATTCATCAGAATACAAGCAACTTCTTGTTTCTGTAGATATTGCAAATAGTCGTTCTTAATCATTGAAGCATAACTTAAAAGCACTTTATTTACTGTCTGAAATATAATTGAAATCATTTAAATAATATTTAGTAAACAACGTGTAACATATATTAGAAAATCGAAAAAATATATCAAATTAAATGAAGAATTTTGTCTTAATATGTTAACCATTATGAATTTCCAAAGTAATGATAACCAAATTATTAATATTTTATTACTTTCTTAATTTTATACATTTAAGAGTATTTATGAAAGAGACTTTATTTTGTAAATGATAAAAAAATAGTTTCCTTAATATTTCCCTTGTCGCATTGATAAAGATTAAGAGAGCATCAAATTTAGACTTAAAAACCACTCTTAATAAGAGATTTATCAAAGAAAATTTTAATAAAGAATTAAAATCGTTTTTTTGTTCAAATAAAACATTTGAGAAATGATACTATTAAATTTATTATATATAATTAACATGAAGACATAGAAAAGAACCCGTAAAATAAATTCATATTATACTTGAAGATGTATAAAAGTATTATTGTATGAAAGTAATACTTGAATATTTAATGAGATGGGTTGCATAAAAGAATTACAGGAGAAAAATTCATAGGAAGAAATTACTCAGAAAAAGTTAACAAACAAGAAAATTATGTTAAAAGTGATACTAAGAAACATTAAAATAAGTACAAATTATAAAAGAATGAATCATGAAGGTATAAATTCCACTTTGTTGAGAAAAAATCATTTTTAATTATAAGTAATTTAATAGTTAGAAAATAAAATTATTTTCACACATTCTCATCAGCTGGTACGCACTTAACACTGATAAAACCAATTGTTTTTACTTTTATTTAAAATTCAATAAATTATTTGATATCGATTCTATTGGACTTTTTTAAAATACAAAACGTTTTACTCAAGAATCACAGTAAAAAGTAAAATGTTTTAAAATAAAGCGAAAAAAACTCTTAATAAAGACAGTTAAAAAATTGGCATAAATTATTTATTTTTATAACAGCTACAAAAACACTGATACATATGAGCCATACAACACCAAAAATCAATACAAAAATGTTTCAAGGAAATACATTTTAAACGCTCAGTGATTTTTTGACAGTGTATATACTACTGATAGTTTATCTGTTGTAAAGATAATTCTTTAACTACACTATCGAAAAATTGCTAAACAGTTTGATACGGTCATTGAAAAGTGACTTAAGTCCATAACGTCATCCTTTGATGTAATTTGTAGTTCTGGCAATGCATTTTAACGTCGACTGCCCATGATTCAAAACATAAATACTAAATAAAAGACCTCAGTACCTATTAATGTTCAGTCGTCGACAACTAATGTATGTGTGATCAAAATATAAGAAACAATCCTTTATAAGTTCATTATATTCATTAGGATCGCAAAAAAATCAACAATCTCTAAAACTTCTTATTTTGATCATAAATCTAACTAAACCTTGATTAGATTTGTATAATAATTTTAACTCTCCATTATTTAGTTTTTGTAAAACTGATTGTGACAAATGAAAACAACATCTTGCAATATCGATATTATCAAACACTGCCTGGAAAGCTTTCATTAATGCTCTTTCAAAGTCAGTCAAGGTTTTTTTCGGTCTAACTAAGGGAATCTTTTCTAGTAACACATGTTTTTTCTTTCTCAGGTACAAGGGCCAGTATACAAAAAAAAGAAATTCCTGGTTCGCATCTAACATGGATGACATACAATTGAATAACTTCAAATGTACCATCGGCTAGCCAAAACTCATTAAGTACAACAAGGATATAAAAGAAATGTATATAAAAGAAGGGTAATATTGACTTTTTGAGAATTTTTAAGGCTTTCTTTCTATATTATTCAAACTTACTTTTTTCCAAAGAGCAAAACTTTTCTTTATTACAACAAATAAAAAATTTAATTAGATATATTATTAAGTATATGAGAACAATAATATGTTTTTGGAATTTTCATTAATATTACATCTTTAATTGCTCTGAAGACAATCACTAAAATATCATAAGCATACGTCGTTCTAGATTAATAAATTAAGTATTTATTTTTTAAAAAGTGACTATTCGAACAATATTTAAATTATGTTTTTTTTAAAATTAAATATTTAATACATTAAAAAATTATCATTTTTCCAACATTAAAATGAAATTAAATCCATCATTATTTTGATATAAAGATTATATAAAAAGTTCAATATTATTTTTAAATAATTTAAATTTTTATTATTTTTTCTTTTACAATTTAAAAAATATTGTCTAACAAATCCGAATATTAAAAAAACTCAAAACTCCACCTTTCATCTGGACAAGAGAGACAATCTCAAACAAAATACTGAATACAACATACAGTAAACAACATTAGAAAAGGATATGATTTAATTGGGAAGTAAATAATCTAAAATGGTCGGTAAATTAAAAATTAAATTGGCTGAATATTAATAGGTTAGTAAATAAAATACCAATTAATCAGTACAAAACTTAATCCTTTAACTTCCGTAAAAAATTTCAAATTAGGAGATAGTAAATAAATTACTAATTGATCAGTAAAAAATGGACGTGATCTAACTAAAATTAATACCAAACTTCGCCTCAGAACCTACTATCTCTTGGAAACTATGGACTAAGTCTTATCAATGGGGCAAATCTTCAAAAAATATCATTGGTGAAGATGAAGGTCCAAGATGAGAGTACTACATACCGGATGGTGTCACGGAGAAAGTAAATGAAAATGATTTAGTGACATAAAAAGCAATGCTTTACAACTTTCGCACAATTCAAAAAAATCTTTTAGCATTTGGCGAATTGAAGAAGTTACCAATTGGATGAACGCAACATGTAATTGCCAAGCTTTTCTGAAGGATTACATCTATAAACACGTTGTTGTTATGGGAATTCATCTCAAACAATGCGAACCACCCACAACAGCGAAATAAGTTCTGCTTGGCGAAAAATGAAAACGCGGTTGGTCCGCAAAAGCAAAGAAAGCCTTGATTGTGCAAAGAAAAAATTAATTCTTTTCTACTCTTCATCGTTTTTTATTGATATTATATCATTTTTACAGCTCGATTAAGTTATTTTACTGATCAATTGGTCATTTATATACTAACCCATTAATATTAAGCAATTAGAAAATATTGTTTACAAAGTAACGTTATTCTTCAGGGGTGGATCAAGATTGCGCCTCAATTATTTCTCAACTGATAAACTCTACTTTTATATGAATGTTTTTGAAAAACAATTTTCTACTGAATAATTATTTGGTTTAATAGGTAGAACAAACAATCTTTGACTTTCATTACTGAAAGATAACGTTTAATGATCATTGAATATAATTTTCAATGTATTTTCTAACCAAATAACATTTTCGTTCTTTAATTTGGGAAAATAATTGTTTACAAATAAAACAAAAAAAATCTTTTTCAATTAAAAGTATTTAGACTAATTCCATTCAAAAAAAATTTCGATTTTTTCCACAATTTAACTTTCTAAATAAGTTTTGAAAATTATTAATATTTCAGATTTAATCAAAATTAGCAGTTGGGTTTGATAAAATCCGAGGAGCTTCATTTTGCGTTTGACAGAATACGGATTTTTGCTTTCAATGATTGATTTGAATAATCTTATCATTCACAATACACTGGAATGTCATTTACCGGGTTCTAATGTGGGATTTAAGAATAAATCCGTTAAATTAAAAATTAATAAAAACATCCTTTCCATTTAATCGTTTTTCTTGCCTTTTTAAGACCCCAAACTTTTTCAATCTTTTTCAAATACTTTTTAAAACCTTATGATTCTTCCTGTTTTAATTTCTCCTTATAAAGTGGGTTGAAGCATAAGTAACGGCCGTTTATGATATATCTAAAATTTCTGGATAAAATAAAATGTATTGGATAATGTTTTGTGTTGTTCAAACGATGATCTTTTCCTTTAAAAGATTGTGCATTTAATGTTTTTCGTCTGAGCTCATGTTTATTATTTTAAGAACCTTAAAATGGAGGGCCAATTTGACAAAAATAAGCATTTTCGACAACTTCTTCTTGTGTTTAAACAAGGCACCAATGCTGCAGAAACTGCTCAAGAGATTTTTAAAGTGTATGGAGAAGGTGCAAATGCTGACCTAACTGCAAGACAAAGGTTTACCAAATTACAAAATTGAGACTTTGAACTTAAAGACGCTGCTCATTTCGGACGACAAAATGAGTTTGATTTACAGTATTTGAATCAACTTTTGCACGAAGATGAGTGTCAAGCCATAAAACCTTAATCCATGACTCGTCGCTTATTACATGATTGCCAAAGATGTCTTATAGACCGAAAGATTCATACCTCATAGAAGGTCTATCGAGGCTATGAGATTCCTTGAGTGTGATGAAATCTTTAAAGAGCCTACATACTCAATACAATTGAAAGATATAGGATGCCTACAATATTTTCACTTTTTAGAAATCACTTAACTTGTGCTTGTGTACATAATTTGTCAAATGTAACCTTAATGTTGTCACCTATATGTTTGTTTGTGTACATGTTGTCCCTCATTCACATTTCCCACTCATTCACTGTTAGGAATAACGAAAATACTGTTCTAAAATTTATTTCATCCAAAATTAAATTCTCGCCTATTATTTTTGATTATTTAAACAACCTTAAAATATGTTATATTTAATGACATATTTTAATTTATCTAAATTCTAAATAGAGTTTTATTAAATGTATTCTTGAACCATTATTATTTTTAATTTAATTTAGTTTATTTCTATCGATTTCTTTTTTCTTTTCGATATATTTTTCTTTTCTTCTATCGATTTCTTTCAGTCAATTTGAATTAACCCAATAGAAATTTATCAATTCAGTCTACCACCCAGAGACAAAATTAATAATTTGATTTTGAATTAAAATTTGGAAATTTAATAACTAACAAACAAGAAATGTGAATTTATGCTAATATCAACAAAATACATTTGTTTAAATAAAGCAAACTTGTAAATGTTTTAAAACAGAAAATAAATGTCTGACAACGATCTTATTTTGAATTGATTTATCTTAATCAAATACTGAAGTCGATGAATTATCTGTAAGTTAGTTGATAGGTCCGCGTTGCCAAGATTTATTGTGTCGCATGAATCGCGGACCCAACAATATATATTAATTATGTATATATATATATATATATATATATACATATAATTTCAGATGGAGACATTGTTATTTTAAAATTCAAAAGATATTAAATAAGATAGTTTACCATGGAAAATCGTTTCATAAAATGAGAATGTATTGTCGGATTGGGGCATTCCAGTTTCTTGATAACATCAAAGCATTGGTTTAGTTGAGTAAAAATGTCTACTACAGAATTAGAATAAAGAGCATGTTCGCTTGACTTTTGGAATCCATCTTTTTTATCCCGTTCATATGCAGCTTTAAGATAGTTAGTTGAAACTTCGTCATTTTCCCCCAACCATTGAATCACATAAGGTTCGAACCATCTGTTAATTACCATCTATTAATACTGGAGTTTTTATGTTTGTTTACACAAAATATGCAAACAATAAAGGAAAATTAGAAATAATTAGTAAAATAAAACAAATAAATGTATTGAAATCTTTTTTTTAGTATTTTAATAAAAAATACTTATTTAATATTCAATGTTGTGTCCCAACACTTGTTTTGCGGTTTTTTCGTTGATATGTGAATATTTAATGTTTTAGTGTTGCTTAAAAAAGAATTGATTTCGGAATTTGGTTTTAAAATTGGGTGTTACGGAAATTAAATGTAATTATTAAATTAAATGGTTAAAAAGTTGATTTAGTCTTAAACAGCAATTAATTTGCATATTTTGAAATTAATCTGGAATCTGTCAAAAGAATGTCATTAAATTTTTATTCGCAACCATCTTGTTTCTCAATTTATAAAATACTGTATATCTATCCTATCGATTCGATTTGAAACCGTTTAATTCAATTTATCAAGAATTACATCGCAGAAAAATTTCCAGTTTCCACCGTCAATCTCCACTAACAAAAAATGTCGTTCCAGATTTTCTACTAGAATCATTCAAATGTGCTAAAGACGATAAATTTCTTTTATATTCGGCTGTTTTACAGAAATCACCGGCTTATCAGTGTAGATTCTGTCCGGACACTATTCAATATTTGCTATAACAAATATTGAATAAAGACTTTATCAATGCGAGGAATAGTTTAAGTCGATGTACAAGGTGGACCAATGGTTTCTCAGATTTAAATCCCTGTGACTATTTTCTAAGGGGATGTTTAAAGGACCTGTTGTATCGGACGGAATCAAAGACGTTGGACGACCTGAGAAACGCTGTCGAACGCGAAATCAAGGACATTGACCGCAATGTTTTAGCGAAAACTATTGGTAACTTTGATAAGAGGCTGCGTCATGTTATTAACTCAAGTGAAAATCACTTTAAAAATCTCTTTATTAATTTTTTTTACCTTTTTAAACAATAAATACTTTTTTTCTATTTAAGTAAGTTTTAAACCTTTTTAAACTCTTATAACTTCTAAACTATGCATCTCACAATAAAACAAATTACATATTCGTATTCAGCATAAAATTATCTTTCAAATGACAAGTCATTTGCATCGAAAATACGAGTTACATAATTTGATCTTAATTGTGTAATTTGACCCTGATGCTATACTTATATATACTTATATATCAAAATGCTTATCTTGACGAGCTGATACATTTCTGGAAAAAATTGCATTGCAGAACCATTGGAAACCCTGTAAATGCAATATGATGGTTTTAATATGTTGAACCCAAAATGGTTTTCTCCAAAACAGATGAAAATTATTATTTTATTGTATTCGCAGAAATCGATCATTGGAACATAATTTTAATAATAATAACGAAATGATAATAATTTAATAAGTTTGAATTTTCGAAATAATAATTAAAATGAATTTTAATATAAATACTTTTTAAAAGAAAAGTATTTAAATTGATATATTCTAAAATAATGAAATTTACAATATTTCAATTAAAATATATTTCTATAATTTTATAAAATTTTAAAGTAGTTTTTATAATATATTTGTGTCTCGAAAATTTTAATATAATTAAAATTATATTTAAAAGACATTTTTACAATTTATAAAATATTTTATCATTCAATGAAAATTGAAATGTATTTAAAGTTCTTGTAAAGTAAAGGTGTTTAAATAATTTGAACTAAAATTTGAGATTTTAAAAAGGATCGCAATAATTATTGATTTTAATAAATATTTTTGAAAAGATAATAAATATTTAAGAACGATGACGAACCAATGTTCGAATATTCATTATTAAAAAGACAGAAATAAAAACCAATTATAATGAATTCAAATTGTGAAAGATTTTCCAAGAGTTGTCATGACTATAAATGTGATATAAATAAATGCTTTCATAATAATTGTGTCCGTGCTCTTAACAATCTATTTTTACTTATCAAATTATCCATCTTTCAATTATGTTCCTACCAGAAATAATTCAAAATTTAAACTGCTTGATTATAAATTTAAATACCAAATCTGACTGCTAAAGGTCAGTGAAAAGATTCAGTGTGAAATTTCTTATTTTCCTCATTGGATTCAGTGATCCTTTAATAAATTTGTCATTATATATTTGATGAATATTTGATGTTTTCGAAAGTTGTGTGTCTTCTACACAGATGGTTCATTAATAATTTTAGCCGAAAATCTGAACTAATTTGGCATACGAAAAACTTTTTAAAAATATTAATTTGATTTTTTTTGTTTAAAAATTTAAAATAAAATTAATTTTTGTTTTCTTGACATTTTTAATTTTAAGATATTTAATATTATTTAGATACATTAAAGATATTTTTTATTTTTATATAAATATTTTACTTTTTATGATTTTCTTTTATTATATAATTTTTAATTTTTTAAAATATTTAATAAGCAAATTAACATAAAAATATTTTACCCTTTAAATTATTCAGGTGAGATAAAAATTTAAATTAACCCCTCATACAAATCATTCAGAATTTTCAATGATTTTAAATTAAAAATACATTTAAACATTAAAACCTAAGTTAAATCAAATTAGTATCAGATAATAAAAATTAAAATATTAATCATCCATCCATGGTAGGAGAGACACAATTCCAAATCAACATAAAACATTTAAACAATTCAAATATCCGTCACAATTTTGGTCTTTCTATTCAATAGTTTCAAGAAAGAAGTTATCATGCGTCTATAAATGCCGGTAATAATAGTAATATTTTCTGAAAACAAACCAAAATTTGATGGTTATATTCATGTCTTTCGTAATTTCTGAAGGATTATATTAAGAACCAAAGTACCAGATTATGAAAATATAATGATTGTTTTCAAAAAATAACTTTAAAACTTTATACCCATTTGAAATGAACTTATCTAATCAAAATAAAAACCACAAGAATCTATACCTTATTATCAACTACACATTAATTTATTTGTTGCAGTATTATCAAAATCTGGAGCTCTATATTAGATGATTTCTCATAAAACCATTTCGAGTTGATTCTTGATTTTTGAAGATTTTTCGCCAAAGTTATATAAATTCTTAAAAAAAGCAAATCAATTGGTGTCTGATGGGTGACCAAAAAATAATAAATAAAGTTTTAATTTATGTCAGGTCATTCGCGAGACATGAGGTCGGGCTTTACTTGCTCAAAGATGAGACCTTTTCTTTTCACCGATGTTTGACTCTGACGTTCCAACACTGGGGGACAATACCTATTTGCTGTTATGGTTCCAAAGGTTAATTATAAAAATTACCATTTTTTACATAATGTGATAAATTATAAACATTTTATATTTTATAATTAAGAACGCAATTAAAATCAAATTTTATTGCAATATATTTCGGTGGATTTTCCACCATCTTCAGGCTGAATTAACAACAATTTCACTGTCTTATATATAGCAAATTGATGATTATGCAAACATCTTACGTAATAACTAATTAAATATTTTCAACAAATTGGAAGAGAGACTTGTTTGTACATTAATGGACGGATTAAATGATTTAATCAATAATGCTTCACAAGTAACTCTTTCCCAATAATTTTTAAAATTACTGCACAATATTTTAAAATTAGTTGTTTTCACCTCCGACTTACAACCCTTCATATGTCCAGCAATATTACTCCCATTACCCAATCGTCCATGCTCCTGAATCCGTTTACAGAATCATTTAAAAATCAGAATCCGTTAAAAATCATTTCTAAATCTTACAAAATTCAAAGTATATTCAGCAATAAATCTCGTACTCCTTTGAGTTTATGTTCCAATCTGGTTTATCAATTTTCGTGTAATGGGTACAACGCTACATACATTGGAGAGACGTCTCGTCATCTCTGTAAACAGATTCAGGAGCATGGACGATTGGGTAATGGGAGTAATATTGCTGGACATATGAAGGGTTGTAAGTCGGAGGTGAAAACAACTAATTTTAAAATATTGTGCAGTAATTTTAAAAATTATTGGGAAAGAGTTACTTGTGAGGCATTATTGATTAAATCACTTAATCCGTTCATTAATGTACAAACAAGTCTCGCTTCCAATTTGTTGAAAATATTTAATTAGTTATTACGCAAGATGTTTGCATACTCATCAATTTGCTATATATGAGACAGCGAAATTGTTGTTAATTCAGCCTGAAGATGGTGGAAAATCCACCGAAATATATTACAATAAAATTTGATTTTAATTGCGTTCTTAATTATAAAATTTTGCCATTATTTTTTAAATTTTATATTTTATATATTTATTGATTTATATTTGTTGCATCTGACTAATAATTAAATTTACAGAAATACTTTTCCTAAAATTAATTAGTCTGTAATAAAAAAGAATTCAATTAAATTGAATGTTAAATGAACTTTCATCAATTATTCATATATTTATACTTTTAAATCAGTATTATTTATATCGGTAAGCATTTTATGTTGATATGTGAGCTATCAATTCAATTTAATCCTGTAATTTTAAACGATTTGTATTTTGGTTTTCGAATACAATAAGCAGACGAAAGTGACAAAACGATGAAAACAAAGTGAAATTCGTGGTTGAATAAACCTTGTTATCAACAGGAAGATCAATTCTAATTGATCATGAGCAATATTAAAGGAAGCAATGTATCAAATTGTTAAAATAAGAAAATTAACAAGAAGTAAAGATAGGAATAATCCATCTTAACGAATAATAATTATTACAACAAATAAAAATTTAAAATTTCCAAAAAATAATTTCATCAAAATATAAAATATGATAATATGCTCTCCAAGATAAATATAATTTAAATTTTGATTAATTTGATTCTAACTTATCTGACAACATAAAAAAGAACATAACTATATCTCTCGAGAACCGAATTTCCGTCATTAATTTTCATTGCCAAGATCAACGAATTTTAACAAAAGTTCAACAAATTAAAAACAAATCAAAACATAAAGATTCTCTCAAAATATCCATTAATAATATTTAGACGACTGTATTTAAGGTTTCCTAATAGACGATAATTCAGTCATGCTCCAAATTGTCCAGATAAATATTATTAACTTTAGATAACAGTTATTTTTGTAATTGACGGTAAGGAAATCCTTTTTTTGAAATAACCATAAAAACATTACGTCTTCAGTTTTCCCGGAAGTAAACAGAGGGTTTTTCGGTTTTTTTATACCTGTACCTCCATCAATGATTTTTTTGGATGTTATTCTTCTGCTTTTTAATATCACAGATTGTTGAATGACCAACTTTATATTTGGTCGAAATAGATTAATAAGACATCCAATTTTTAGATTATCCTTGATCTTGTTATTCTCTTCGAAATTTAAAGTAACGTATTTTCGTTTCACAAAAGAAGTTAACAACAGATGCAATTTATTTTACCTTTTGCCTAATTAACAGCACAATCTTTTTCAATGTAAATATAAACTCTTTGTTTTCTACCTTTTATTTTTCTATACGTAAAAGTCAATAACTACTTATAAATTGTAATTCGAAAAATTTTCGAATCATCAAATATTCGAACCAAAGAGTATTTGGACTAAACATTGTTTACCATGCTGGGCCTAATATTCCGGTTTTTTGGAAAAAGTATTGTTTTTGGTGAAAGACAGGTAGATGTTATTTTCGAAAATGTTATTTTTAAATAAAATTTAGAAAAATGTTTTTTCCCAATTTTAAAATTTAAAAAATATTTTTTTATTTTAAACAAATAAACGCCATATTTTAGGATTATATATTTCGACGGTTTAACCGTCATCATCATATCACTGATTATGTTCTTTTTTATTGCTTTTATATAAGAAATGAATGATTATGCAATCACTTACGTAAGTCTAATCGAAAACTCTTAACAAATTATTTGAGAGTGCTGTTTGAACATTGATTGCTGTATGAACATTAGGATCACATGATCTTATCAACAATGCTTCACATGACACTCTCTCCCAATAATTTTTAAAATGCTTGCACAAAATCTTAAAATCATTTATGCTCATATTATATTTACACGTTTTTTTATGCTCAGCAATATTACTCTTTCCCCCTTTTTGACTGTGTTCTTGGACTCGTTTGCAGAGATGACGGGCAGTCTCTCCGATGTATGTGGCATTGCACCCATTACATGTGTATTGATAAACAATGTCCGAACACAATCCTAAAGGAGTATGTGATTTATTGCAAAACATATTCTCAACTTAATTTTTTTATTTAATCAATTTATTTTAATCATTTCGAAATATTTAAACGAGGCAAAGATTTTTATTTAAACACTTACTTTGAAATTTCTTATTAATTTTTTTAGCTGTCTTCATTCTTAAATTAATTCTTAAAATGTCAAAAAATGATGGAGAATTTCAAGGTTGTTAGTTTCATAGTGATAGATTGTATCGGAGGCTTTATGTATAAAATTCATAATTTGTATCGCTTTGAGGATCATACACTTTTTTGACATACATTTTTTGACATTTTAAGAATTAATTTAAGAATGAAGACAGCTAAAAAAATTAATAAGAAATTTCAAAGTAAGTGTTTAAATAAAAATCTTTGCCTCGTTTAAATATCGGAGGCTTTATGTATAAAATTCATAATTTGTATCGCTTTGAGGATCATACAAAACCTTATGTTGAATATGTCAAATTTTGTGTTGCAAACTTTATGGGAGCTTATTGTTTTCTACTTTAGTTGTATGAAAAGTAAAGTAAATGTTTACGAATAAAGTACATAGAAAAGTTATTCTTCAGGATAATTAAGATCGGACTCCTTTCACAAAAGTCATTACAATTATTTTGAAATGTTCAAGTGAGATATTTTACCACACTTTTAATATTAGCCAAACACTTCTCCTTTAAGAACTGGTTGTTTCAATGTATGTAACACAATATGCCAGGTCACTGATTCACTATTTTCACAGAAATCGAATATTGGCTCCCAACTTTCATTTTTAAAACACAGACCGAAATAATTTTATTTCTTAATATTTCTTGATAAACCGCTGTAGAGACACATAAGTTCAGTATAATTTAATTTCCCCATTCTGAGATTATTTAATTATTTTTTTTACAATTTTGACATAACAATCTATTAAATTCAATTCATACAGTTTTGTCAGAGTGGCTGACTTATTGGTATGGTATGTTGATTTTTTTATTTTGTTGTATTTATACTTTTGGATTTATTGTTTTTTTTTGGCGTAATATTTACATATATATTATTAATTTGCAAAAATGCCAGGCATGCAATTCGAGTTCGATGAAAAGGGCGGTTCGTTCTATTATTATCTCGTTTTATTCTATTTACTCTTTCTCAGTCCGGTTATGTATTTTTTTGACCGAAATCCGATGTGAACCGTGTCAATCCAAATTGCATTTTATTTATATATTTTTTTATATTTGTCATTGCTTGGATCGTGTTCTTGGTACACGATATATATAAACATATATATATATATATATATATATATATATATAATATTGTATATATAATGTTTATATAATATT
>MQRK01205774.1:4981-19346 GCA_001938485.1 Girardia tigrina | reverse complement strand
AATTGTCTTTGGAAATCTCCCTCCACTTGGTCAAAGAAATCGGGTGGAAGTTCAAATGATCGAAAAGTCTCACGAGAATGGAAAAAATCTTTGAAAGAAATCCTCTGTCACTCTTCATTAAAAAACATTAACAAAACAATGCAACGCCGCAATATTTATTTTTTTTTTTTAAATTCGCCAAATTATTACAAACTGATCGATTTAAACAAATCGAAATAAAAATAAGAATCACAAAGCTCGATTTTTTAAACAAATCGAAAAAAAATCATTTTTTACAAAGAATCTATCAATTTACAACAAATTTTAAGGCAAATATTTTTCAATAAATTTATTTNGTTCTAATTTCGAATTAAGTTTGTAGAATCAATTTCGTTTGCAATGAATTAAAAATAAAAATCGATAAATTTCGAAACGAATTTCTTTCCGATTTCAATGATAAATTTCGAACGTTTAATAATAGACATATCGTTTCGACATAGAGGACAATTTTGTCATCGTTTTCCAATGATAAATATTCCGCGAGAATTTCCACCAATTCTGACCTTTTTTTTCTTTTCAAATTTCCATAAGATATCGACGAATTTTTCGATTATTTTCGTTTCAAAAATGCAATTTTCTGATTTTATTGATTTCAGAAGATAATTAACGAGAGATCGAGCGATTGTTTCGTGATGATCAACTGAAATCGTTGATAAATCGCAATTAGAAACTATTTCCAACATAATTCGTTCGGAAATCGATTGAGTTTTTGTAAGAGTTTCTGATGTCGATAAATTCAACAGCGTTCAAAATTCTCGTGTGATACCATTGTTTATCGGAATTATTTAAACAACTTCGATATTTGATTTATTTAAAATCGTGAAACACCTTTGTTGTATTTCAGCAGAGGGTTTTAATAAATCATAATCAGATTCTGATAATTTTGGTTCGAATGACTGTTCGGACGATGATTCCGCTTCATTCCTCAATTTTTGCAGCCAATTAAAACTTGTAAAGACTTCGTTTTCCTTGAAGCTTAAATGATATTCTTTTATATTCGATTGATTGATTGGGTGTTGAGAATCAATTGGATTTGAAATCGGATCGAATTGATTTAGAAAAAAATCTTCACTGGATAAGACTACTGGATCGAGTTAGATCGTCACGTATTTTAGTTTCATTATTAACTGGAATCACACCTATCACATGAATATAGTGTGGAGAACTGTTGGCGAATTTCTTGGCACTGAATATCACAATCGCATAATTTCTCCGTCTGCAAATCAAAGCGACAATTGGAAACAAGCTCTTCCACAATTTTGTCGCCAAATATTGTTCGATTGCCGACTTCAAATCGCATATTGTGCTCGTTTCCAATAGAAATTCGTTGATCGTTCTCCGACGCGGTTTATCGATTTGATTTGATTGAGATTTGATTCGGTTGTCAGGAATGATCGATAAAGGCGCTTTGATTTCATCCGAGTTATTTCTCGATAATTTCCGATCGGATTTATCGGAACTCGATTCAAAGAGCAAATCATCACTGTCTGAGTCGACAATAAATTTACTTAATTTTGAATCGATTTTCTTGACCAAATGACCGTCTTTAATATCGAAATGTACAATTACCGTTAGAAAGTTTCTTTCGATCTTCTCGATTTGGTCGACTACCTCGAAATTAATTCCATTGACTTTTCTATTCAATAAATTCGAAACTTGATGAGCTCTACTCAATTTCAAAGTGAATATTCGTACGCCAATATCGATTTTGTTGCTGAAATCTATGTTTTTTTGAGCCTGATTGTGCGTGTTATCATTAGAAACAGATTGAAATGATCTTTTATTATCTCTCGGTTTACTAGAATTGTAATTTCTATTATGATCACTTTTAAAATTAATAATATTTTTTTATTTTAATCGGTCGATTTATGAAGTCGTTATCGTAACTGAAGTGCGTTTGTAACGAGTCTCGTTTGAATACTCGGCTCAAAACAGTCGAGTTAAAATCCTCGTGTTTCGCCTCGATATTTACACCGGGATTAAACTTTAAAACACTTTTTTTGCGGTCAAAGCTTTCAATTTGCCTACACGCTTTTTTCGAAACAAAAATTGCCTGTTTAAATTACTCACATCAATTGTGTCTAAATCAAGCACAATTATGTTTTTTTAAGTGCCACATTACAAGATTTTTTAGCAATTCATATCCGATACCGCCCGCTCTAACGACCAAAACATTACTTCTTTCAACAGCATTCATTCTTTCTAACAATTTAAAACAAATTTTCCTGTTAATTTAATTATCTCGCCACGAATTAATCTATTAAATTCTTTTCGATTCAATTTTTAAAATCCTGAAAATTTATTTCAAAAATTATTTAAAATTTATTTTCAAAATTTATTTCAAAATTTATTTAAAATTGCTTATTAAAAATATTTTTATTTATAAATAAATATTTAATATTTTATAGTTTTCTTAACATTTTTTAATTTTAAAATATTGAATAAGCATATTAACATTAAAATATTTTACCCTTTAAATTAAAAAAATAATAAATTATTCTTGCGAGATACAAATTTAAATTAACCTCTCATAGCTCGATATATCGAGTTTATTTCACAAGATTATCTGAAACACTGTCACTAATACGACGCGATATTTACAGAAGAACTATGCGAATTTTCCGACCTGGGTAGGTACGAAAAGATAACCAAATTTTTAAAAACCTATTTATTTTACAAAATGATAAATTAAAATTTTTTATTTTGTCATGAATGTTTGACAGCTCGCGTCGGTCATTCTAATTAACTCGTTTGAAGTTTCAGTTATGTACCTGTAAGAAATCGATGGTTTAAACGGGATGTGAAAATTCAGAGTATATATGTAGACTGATAGGAAATAGAATAAAACGAAGAAAAAAATGATACATCTACCTAATGTACATATTCCAGGTAATTGTTTTTTCATTATTATTTAATTTATAAAAATAAATTATTGTTTATTTTATTAGTTTTCAAATGTATTGTTATAGATTAAGTAAAGTATAAACAATATAATGAAAAAAATGCACAAAAAATAATTTCAGGTCATTGATCATCAAGTTTAATATGCTTTAAAATGCTTTAAAGAGCAAGATTTTTTTAGACACCTAAAATACATTTTTTCAAATATTCCATATATAATATTAACATTTGTTTTAAATCACTGATTAATGTTGAGAATGGAAAATTCAAACTTGTATTTGCGGGGTTGTGGCGCTCTTTGTTGACTATTTAATTTGTGAAATGAAAACTGCGAAACATTTGTAGCACTTTATCCTCCAACAATTATTTTAAATTATTGGGCGAAAAGTTGCTTAAAGCAACCAACAGTGAGACTGTGTCAAACTATTTTCTAGTAGTTCGATTTGTTGAAAACTGTAACAAAATCTGTTAATGATGTCTTAGAAATACTTGTTATGCTCGCGTCTTCTGTTTTGTATTTTTGTCCATTAATAAAGCATAAATAAATACGAAAACTGAATTCAATATATTTCGAATCAAATTTTCGTAATACATTTGTAACTAATTCAAATAAAATATTTCAGATTGTGTAATTAAAGAATAATTATTACATAACTCTAATTTCAAAACAATCATTTGGGTTCTTGTTTCATGATGTCTGTTATTTGTATCAGTTAATTTTTTGAAGATTTTTTGAATTTTTATGAGATTTAAAATTTTTGTCCTTGAATTAAAAAGGAAGATTTTTATTTATTAAAAAACAAACGTCTACATCTTATTTATTCAATCAATCATTATATATGTCTGCCTTCTTAAGACAATCTTCGTTTCCTTGTAGTAATCTTTGGTTGCTAAAAGCAAAACCTCTGTTAATACGGTAACTTTCGTATCGACCGATTGCCAGAAAATACGGGTTATTTGTTATTTCTGCCCTGGCGTCCCTCTTCAATGTTGCGAAAATGCCTCAATAGGATTGTGGAATGGGGATTAAGGGGCAAGTATACCATTTCATGATTAAAATGGTATTTGAATGTAAGCGATCATTATCTTGTAGAAAATATTTCTTGACAGAAAAAACTTAAAAGTTTGCCTAAGTTATTCTCTGATTAACCGCTCCTTGACCACCATTGATATCCTGTAATTAATTAATTTAATTTGAAAATGATCAAAACTCAAGAATTTCTTGAAATTTTTTGACGGTATGGTTTTGTCTTTTCACTGTCGTCCGATATCCTGCAAATGTTTTTATATAAAATTATGATAAATAATATTAATATACCATGATTCAGTGTTATAAGCACTGCTGATCGGAGAATATTGATTTTCATCCATGCTTAATTTTTTTTAATTTTTGCACATAATTGACTATTTAACCGGGTGTATTCAATCTAAAAATAAATGGCCAATTAAATATAATGAAATATAATTAAACAAATTTTAAGTGCACCTATCCGTATTTATCAATCGGTTAAAGCAGTGGTGTCAAACCTTTTTGCTGTGCGGGCCACTTGATGCAACAGAAATGCAACGGCGGGCCACAATGGAAATGTCAAGTACATTATCAAACACAGAAAAAACTGTTTAACTAAGTATAAAAGAAAACATTTATTCTAAAAGAAACCATACTACAGTACTATAATAACACTGGCTGTTTATGCTTTTAGCGAAAATTTAGTCACTGTTATGTAAAATTACACTGTGGTTCTATTTAGATTTGTGAGACTTCTGACGCGGGCCGCACGATTTGCCTCTCAGGGCCGCAAGTGGCCCGCGGGTCGCCACTTTGACACATCTGGGTTAAAGTATATAAAAATGTTCTTACGCCTAACATACTCAATACACACAACACACACAAACAATACATGCATACAAAAGCAATACATACCTTATACACACCCGATTGAATCCTCAATTAAGTGTAAAACTTAACCAGCTGTCAACTTAAGCGGAAATCAAGCGATATATTCAAGACGCGAAGGCATTGAATGTATCGGAATCCTCCATTTCCAGATACATCACTGAAGTTGATTAAAAAAATCAAAGTTGTTTGAATAATCACTTTGACAATTATTTTGAATGTGACTTTGAATTGGAATTACGAAATAAATCTTGACAAACTGGTTTCAATGTCTTTATTTTTCCATAATTTGCGTGATTAAAATTTCGGATGCGGCGTCCACTGACATGCAATACTCCGTAATGGAGGAGACTGGTCGAACCGGATCTATTCTTGTCTCACTTGGGAGAGCGCGACGTAGGCAATTTACTCGAACGTTCTGGGTGGACTGTCGGATGGCAAATCAATGGGCCAACTGAATCGACCGTCCTACGAGACGGGACCGAAAGCCGACACTCGAATGCATACCGACCCGTGGCCACTGGGTCGAACCAGTTCATGAGAGCCTGCTAAACGTCACGTCATTTCCCCGGCCAACGGTTTCCCTCACGACCAAGAAGTCCTGGTTGCTGCAGCTCGTTCCTGTAGCCAGCACTTCAAGTATATTAAAATAAACTGAATCCCGACTCCAGATTTCAACTGTTGAAACTCCGAAAAGTGCAACATAATTTCTTTCCACTCTTAAAGATATGATAAAACCTTATCAAAAACTTTTAAATTTGTAACAGAATTAACCAAAAGATTATTTATTAATAACACTTTCATACATCATTTTTCCACCATCAAAGAATAAGTATTTTTATATACGTTTTTCATGTTAATTTCCTCTGCGAATGGAATAGTCAGGATAGAGATACACACTATCTAAAAAAGATTTGTCACATTAGAGATGTTTTGCTTCAACCATTGGTTCTCAAAAACGATATCATTTTACCACAGTTGCATATCAAGTTAGGTCTAATGAAGAATATCTCCGTTCCATATTTCCTATTAAATGGAAAAGATTTTGAGACATGGCTACCTTTCAAATCACTTGTTTCCGATTTTTTTTGCAAAATAATAAATCTAGTAATTACAAAGAAGTTGTTGAAATGTGCATCAATACCTTCAAGATTATAGGATGCAACATGTCCCTTAAGATTCATCTTCTTGATTAACACATTAAATTTTTCCCTGAATGTCTTGATGAAATCAGTGATAAATATGGAGAGCGTTTCCACCAAGATATTTCATTGATGGAGTAATGCTATCAAGGACGATGGAGTAAGGATATCCTTGCAGATTACTGCAACGTGATGCCCCAGAAGTAATTAATCGTCGAAAGTGTACTTACAATAAATCCAAACCTCTTCCAGAAAACTTGATATAAAATTTGAACTGAACGATTTTATTTTAATAAGCAATGACAAAATTTTAAGTTAATTATTATTTTCTTATTACTTTCAATAAAATGAAATTTTTGATTAACAATAGTCTTGATTGAAGTTATGCAGTGACGTCGCTAGGGTTGGTGTCACCCCACCCAGTGCGGTAAAGTCACGGTGTCACCCCTCCAGATTTATTCTGAGTGTGGAGCCAGTGGAGCTAAATCTGCCCATCATGCATTGTAAATGCATTTTTGTAGGGTATCTACGGCAGCTATGTACCGGAACCGTTTGAATGATTTCGCAACGAACGTGTGCTTTACTTTATCATACCATGAAATTACTGGTAAAGTCGAATCAACGTGAAATGATGTAATAATATTGTTGAGTATAGTATCAATTTTTAATATAAGTATTTTAATTATTTTATAATTTGTTTTAATCTGTAAAAGTTAAATAGTAATATTTACTTTTTATCTAAAATAAATATTACTTATTATATAAACAGTTATTTTAAGAATGAATTAAAGGATAAATAAAGAGCTTAGAATAAAAGAATATTTTATAGAAAGGAATAATTAAATTATTTTAAGAATAAATAAGGAAAGATTAAGTTAAGAAGAAGGTTATATAAAGAGAAAGATAGATAGATTTTGCAGAATTAATTAAGAAATAATTAAAAAAAAATTAAAAGCAAAATTTAAAAGTTAATTAAGGAGAAGCGCCCAAAGTTTATAATTAAAATGACAGCTGATATTTTAAAATTAAAGTGGACTTGAAAGATTTTTGTAGCAGCTGTTATTGTTAAAAAGAAAAGAACTTAAAAAAAACTTAAAGAACAACTGCTACTATAAAAGAGTCAAAAAAACTATCGGAAAAAAAGAAGGAAACTCAAGCAAAGTGCGAGCTAAATATATTTATATTTGATTAAAATATTTTATATATACATTTTTTCTTAAATAGTGGGGTAGAAGAATTATCTTCTCCCTTCTTATCTAAATTATAAATTCAGTAAATAAGTTTAAGTTATTTTCAAATATTTCTCAAATGATTGTATATTTTGTCTGTAAATAAATAAATATTTTGAATTATCGCTTCGTTGTTTTGTTTCTTGTTAAATCGTTAACAATCACCTATTATCCCAACAATATTCTAAATCGAAAACTGATGTCATGGACTCCGAATAACCTGTGTTTATTATTTAACCTTAGCTTAATATAGGGTTGTTTATACAGGGCTATTTCCGGATGTATTTTTCGTTTGGTGACACCCTCTGAGATTGTGTCACCCGATACGGTCCACACCCCCGCACCAGCCTAGCGACGCTACTGAAGTTATGTTTTATATTTTAAAAACCATATTATGAGTGGGTCTATTCATAAAGTGGTTAAGATTTCAATTGATATTTTCCTAAAATTGTGATATGATACAAGCAAATAGATCACAGACTTGAAATAGACATGCTAAAATTATCCGGAAAACGTACACAAAGTAAAAACACTTTTTTGTATATCAGCGTACATTACACCGTGTAATTTATTTTAAATTTTAAATAATTGTAAATAAAAACTACCTTTGTTCTAAAAAAACTATCAAACCAAACAAAATATCGAAAAATCGTCACCAATTTGTTTGAGAATATCATTTTAACACTGAATTTTGGTTCATGAAATCTCGAAAATAATGTTTTTCATGACACTCCAAATTATTTTTAAAATGCTAGTACATAATTTTTGACATTATTTATAATCACGTAATTTACTCTTTTCTTGTAATTATTTATCTTTCTTTTCTCCTTCTATTTATTCAAATTCTCTTAAATATTTTATTTATTTATATAAAAAATATAATTTTATATTTATTATCATAAATATTCCATCTATGAAAAAAAATAAAATTGTTTATCAATATTTATTTGTTGATTTAAACAATACATAATAATTTATAAAATTATAAATTTTGAAATATTCCCTAAACATATTTTATGTGTTAAATGAAAAAAAATTTAAATGTAGATTATATTACTTAGAGTATGTATCCCAACATTTTAAAATTTGTTAACCAATTTTCACAAAAATTATTATCAGTATTTTTGTAAAATTAAATAATTGAAAACAAACGATTTGATAAAGTATTTTTTTAATGATCATAAAAGTGAAAATTGTTGTTTTAAACAATATTTATTATTTAAAAATTTATTATTTACAATATATTTTATAACAATTTTGTAAAATAATATTATATAAAATCATCTATTTTAATTTCATTCAATTTTACAGAGGATAAAAAAACACAACTTTTTCGTGTCACAACACGAGCAGCTTTTTACTTCACTAAAATTTATAATATATTTTTATATTTTTATAAATCTCAAAAATTAAATATTTTCTTGGATTTGTTCACGTTGAACAATTTATGCGAATTTCGAAATTGGACTGTAATTTTTTAAATAATTATATAGATCATTTAAATTCTTATAATTTAAGTTACTGAGTTATTCAACTTAAGAATACGTAGTTTTTGCATACATAATGTATGTGTTTCTGCATAGTTACATTTAGGAACACCACTCTTTTGCTAAACATAATAAATTCAAAACAATTTTTAAAACAATAAATATTTCAATAAATTTCAACCCTAAAAATCAAAAAAATTTTAAACTTACTCTTTAATTTTATATACAAATGTACAATAAAAATTCAAAAAAATATTAACAACGCCACTGATAAAATTAAATTTTATTTTAATTGCATTATAATTGCATTTATTTAGATGGATTTTAAAAATCGGTTTATTTCACATCTGACTTAATAACTTCCAAATGTCCGGCAATATTACTAACATTATCCATTTGTCTATGCTCCTAAATCCGTTTACAGAGATGACATGCCGTCTCCCCAATGTTTGTGGCATTACACCCAATTTAAGAAAATTGATAAACAAGATTGAAACACAAATTCAAAAAAGTTGGAAATTTATTTCTGAAAATACTTTGAATTTTGAAAATTTTTGATGTGATTTGTGATTTAAATTTTTTAATGAATTAATTTTAAAATAGAATATTTAATTTCTTTAAGTTGTGCAGATTTTAAAAATTATTTGGAAAGAGTTTCTTGAGAAGTATTATTGATTGAAGCATTTTGTCTATCAATAAATATCCAAAAGTGCCCCGTATCATACCAAGATTTCTTAAACTGTTGGTCGTGATCCCATTTGAGGTCACTAGATTTTAGTGTAATATATTTTAATAAATGAATATATAAAATATTTTAAAATTTTAATTTGATATATTTGAAATAATTAGAGATTAAAATAAAAATATTATATAAACAATGTTATTATGTATTTCTTGAAAAGGATGAAATAAATGTTTTATTGGATTTATACTTTTTTAAATAGAAATTTTAAGAATTATATAAAGTTATTATTTATACATTATTATTAATAAATCAACCTTAATGCTAATAAATTAGTGAATTATTTTATCTGTTGAATTTAAATTATAAAAAAATGTATTTAAAAATCAAATAATAATTTATATCTATCAATTTTAATTTTAAATTTAAAATATAAATTTAATAAGTTTATAAATGACATTCAAAAAGAAGACACTTAAATATATATGATATAAAGTTTCAAATTGCATGGGTAATGAAAATTTTTATTACTTTATTAACTGTAAATTACAATTTAATTAGAAATAGTTTATATAAATTTTAAAAATTATTAAAAAATTAACAAAATTATGCATTAATTATCAAAAAAAAATTTAATTTTAAAATTCACACTTTTTACAATTTTTGTTACAAAATCTTTAAAATTTTCAGTAAATTTAGAAATATTCAAAATGTTTTTAATATATATATATATATATATATATATATATATATATATATATAAATTTATTTATAAAACTAAAATTCACAAAATATCGTTTCCGATAATTGCCGGAAATAACATAATTTATGATAGAATTTTAGATGAAAATCAAATTTTTCTTTAATTACAAAATTTTATATTATTTTCTAATAATTATTTGATATTTCTAATTTATTTTCAAATATAAAATTAAATCTCTAAATAATGAAATTTAAATATTTTAAAATTATTAAAATATTAGAAATTTTTATTTGAAAAATTAAAATTTTTCAAATTTATTTTTTAATTGAAACATAAGAAATATTTTTAATACATAAATATTAAATGTTAATTTTTAAGTATTTTCCATTTTTTAAAAGAAGACTTCTAAATACGATAACGTTTATTAAAATTCAAATTTGTGTCAAAACACAATTTTTGTAACAATAATATAAAATTTATAATTTGTGCTATTATTTTGTAATTTTTTAATGTTGTAATATTTTTCCTAACACTAAAGTTAAAATAAAGAGTTTATAAAATTAATCTGGATCCTTATTATAATTTAAAATATATTAAAAAAATTATTTATATCGTCAAATATAATAATTATTAAATTTTACTTATTCGCAAAGAAATCTTTCAATAATTTTATATCTATGATAATAAATAATTTTATGTTATTTAATTATAATAAACTTTTAAGCAAAATATTATACGTTTATTAATGGCTATTGAAAGCGGATTTTTGTAACAATAATATAAAATTTATATTTGAAACACCATTTATTATTATTTATTATTTTTACGATCTCTCTTAACCCTACAGTTGAATTATGTATCTTATAAATCAACTAATTTTTGTGCTATTATTTTTATGTTGTTAGTTTTTGCCTAACACTAAAGTTTTAACCCAATTCTGATATTTTTGCTCAATTATTTGATCAGCACTATGATATTTTACAAAATTAAATTATGAATTTAATAATACATAGAAAATATTAGGTTGGTCGAAAAATAATGGCGGTTTTTGTGCTTTATACTTTGTTTATCTACTTTGATATGTATAAGTTTAAATGCATTAGTGTTAGATATTATTTGAAATCTTATGCCTAGCTGTATATTCATAAAGCCATTATTAACATATTGCTCTTATTTTTTAGAATATTTACGGTGCTAAATTAAAAATGGAAAAAATTAAAATTCTAGTAATTTTCTTGTACGAATTTAAACTGGGTCGTAAAGCAGCAGAAACGGCTCGCAATATCAATAAAGCGTTTGGCAAGGGAACAGCTTCTGAACGCACAGTGCAACGATGGTTCCGAAAATTTTCTGATGGAGATGAAAACCTTGAAGATGAAGAAGGTCGTGGTCGTCCAGTTTCTGTGAACAACGACAATTTGAGGACAATGGTGGAAACAGATTCCTGTGCAACAATCAGAGAACTTGCAGATGGGTTGGGCATTAGTCATTCAACAGTCGTGGATCATTTAAAATAACTTGGAAAAATCAAGAAACTTGATAAATAGGTTCCACATGATTTGAATGAAAATCAAAAGAACCGACGCTATGAAATTTGTTCTGCCAATCATCTTCGCAATAAAAACGATCCATTTCTTGATGTATTCAAAATATTCAAAGTAAAAAAGAAAACTCAGTACTAAAAAGTAATTACAGGGTCGAGAACAGAGTTAACCATTGAGAATCCTTTTATTTTGAATAAAAATTTGTGTGTTTAATTGAAAGTTTTTTCAGTAACATATTTCAATAAAAAAATTTTTTCTACTGATTAACAACATCAACAGAACATGTGTCTTTAAAGAACATAGCTGTTTTATTTTTCTTTACAAAAATAAAAAATGTCGAAAATGTTCGTTATAATATCAGGGTAGTCCTCGTACTGACTCGGAATGCATCCCGATCAGTGAATGACCCCGTTTGTTTCTGGGCTCCCGGAGATCATTGAAACTATAAAAACCCTCGACATCCTCATCTGATGTTATGATTGCCAAAATATGTCGTCGAATCAGTGCTGGTCCGTTTGAGTTGTATTTTTGGCGACTTTCAGTATCTTCCTACAAGAAATGGAGGAATACACATATCCACGTGCTACTCTTCACCTTAAACCCGATCGGTAAGAGTGTTTTTAGCTAACATGAATAATCGGATTCCCGGGTGAATCAGAACTTCTTTGATTCCAATAAAACTATCTTGAAAATTTTAATTAAACACATAGAACGAATTACATGGAGTTCTGAAAGCGGGAAAGTAAATAAATAAATACAACGATAAATGAAGGATTTATTGAATCAGTATTTTACAAATTTAAAATTGTGTACAAAATGTTCGACTATATTTAGACAATCACAATTAATTTTTCTAGTAATAATTTTACAATTGTAATAATTATTTCTTTTTCAGATTTTGATTTGTTGTGGAGGAAAAAAGGGAGTATAACATTCGTTTTTGTACTCTGCGATAAAATTGAACCTAAGCTGACAACAACAATCAAAATTACAGAACATTCTTCTAAAGTAACGTGAACGCGACTGATATCAAATATCTTAAGCATTAATACATTAGGCGGAGGTCTTCCTATGTTTGATAACCGAAAAAAACGTTCCAGTCAATTCAAACGTTTCCAAGTTAGTTATACTTTGCTCGGAGTGTTACTTGCTTGCTAATCATATTTAATTCTTAATGATACGCAAAACATCATTTTTGACGCTAGTAACAATGAACCAAACATTCTTTTGTACTAATGAATTGATTCTTGACGATCAGAAAAGAGTGGTATGAGGATATTATGATTTGGTCGGACTATCATTGGGGCCTCTTCAAACAGTTGAAATTTGTTCATTGTAAAAATTATTTCAAAAAGTAATTTTGAAATTTAAATTTTAAAGGGATTATTAAATAATTAATTCACACATCTTCAGACATCTGGATTAATAAGGTTTATACAATGAGATCTTAAGAGAGTTTATAAAGTTTTGAAACTCAAATTAAACTACGTACCCTTATTTGGGGCTTCTTCAAAAAATCTTAGTGAAAACGTTTCATACAATCAAAAAATATATTTTATTTTGTCGCAGAAAAAGAAACAACATTTTTCTATTTTATAATTGTAGCTTTTTAAATTTATAACACATCTTGATAGCTCAATATCGAATGAAGATCTTGTATTAAGAAGAACGTACTCGAAAACTTTAAAAAAGATAAATATCAAATACTAAATTATTAGTAATCATTTAAAAATATTTATTTTATCTTTCCATATGAAGCGGTCGCAACTGTGACCATATATGTCAGGTACAAGTTTAAACTTTGTACAAGTTGATCCTTGTTTAACCATATAAACTTGTAACTGTTTGTACAGTTTGTTATAAAAAACATTTAAAATGAATGATTAAGTTGGTAAAATAATTATATATAATTATTAATAATGATTAAATACATTTGAACTTATTCATTTTTGAATTTAAACATATTTATGTTTCTGTATATTTTGTACGGAAAAAGAAAATACGAAGCTCATACTTTAAAACTTCGTTGTAATCTGAAAGGAAAGACGCGTTACAATAAATTTTTGGGTTTAAATAATATATTTAACTCCTGAAAGCGTATTTTGTCTTTGTAACATCTTTGTAAAAATATCCAAATAAAAATGGTTTAACCAATCTGAAAGTTGAAGGAAGTCCAAATGTAAAGTATTATTACGAGCAAAAATAATCTTTACAGTCCTTTTTACCACGTTTTTCTTAGCTTGGTTTCTTGTGTGTTTGTCTGTCTGTCTGTCTGTTTGTCTGTCTGGAACAAATCTTGCGATTGATTTTTCGACCACTTTCAGTCATCCAATTGAGCTGAATTTTTTTATACAGGCTTGCTTCCGATGACAATACAATATACTTTACGGATGTACGGAAAAAATCAATAAATTGAACAAATATTGTAAAAATCAAGTGATAATTAAGTGTAGAAGTATTAAAATTAGGTTTAAAAATTATTTTGAAATAAAACTTGCTTTTATTAAAATAAAACTTTGTTATTTTGGTTTTATTATCCTTTCTGTTATTCGAAATCAATCGAAAGATTTGAATTCCTAAATGATAACTAAAAATAGTAAAATAATATTATTAATAAAAAAATTTATAAAAACAACCACGTTTTTCAAGCATTACCAATGCACTAAAAAGGGGAAAATAATTTTTTTTCTAGACATGTGCGAAATTTTATACCTAACCAAAAACGTGGGGCATAGAAATGA
>MQRK01205764.1:51311-68481 GCA_001938485.1 Girardia tigrina | reverse complement strand
TCAAAACAAAAGCACCAAATAGTAGGTGTAAACCAATATTGGGCGGCTTTTCAATTTTTTTTCCACCTACTATTAAAATAGTAGGTGTCCTACTATTTCATGTTATCCGTTATATATTTGTCTTGATCTGTGACTGACTGACTGACTGATTGACTGATTTACTGATTCTGTCAAAAACGCTTATATTATTTACTTACAATTGTAAGTAGATAATTAAATTAATAATTCATACGAGAATCGGATCGTTATTCGATATGAATTTCGCACAATTTAAATAGGAGTATTTGGAATAATTTTTGTATATAGTTACAATGTCTTTTAACATCGGCATTTTATTATTTTTATTCTATAAAATTTCAGTAGGAATTGACTTATAATAAAAATTAAAAAAACTGTGTCCATAAGTCTGTGGGTAATAACGAATCATCATTTACAATAATAATTAATGTATATTATTATAGAATGGAAAAAAATGAATTTTAAGAAAAAAACGTCTTTTGAAAATTTATTCTATATAATTATACCCGTCATACATGACGGGTTATTTATTTTCTAGTAAATAATAAAGGGATTAAAATATATAATTTTTTTGAGAAATAATTTTTTAAATACAGTGTTTTTTGTAAATTAAAATTTTATAGTTTTATAATAAAAATTTATAAATATAATTTTAAAATAACATCTATAATTGTAAGATAAATTTTAAAAATTAAATTGACAGAAAAATTTAATAAACGGAATTTGTTTAAATACATTATGTGTATTATTTTTATTAATAAAGTTTTGCAATAAAATGACTTCTGAAATTTTGGATAATTAAAATGGTATAAACGCTACTAACAATAATTAACAATCTTTAATTATTTTGAAATTTCAATACATACTAATAATAGAATATTTTCAGAGTGCACAGTAAAAATTTCATTAACAGCGAATATAAATATATGGTATATAAATATAAAATATATAAATATATAAATATAAAATTATGAATATATGGCCTTAATGTTACACAGTTTTATTCACTTACAGAAAATTTTGAGACGTGTGTACGTTTTGTATTTATTGCGTCTAATGATAACAGATGATTCGTCAAAATTAATCACCTATGTTGATAATAAATCTTTTTAACGGTGTCTTAATTAAATTAACTGTGCTTTCGGTTGAGTAGTATAAGAGAGGAGGATCTCTTTGAGTGTCCTTTTTCTCAATGTACGAAATTACTGTGCCAAAAGTCTACAGAATCACGGAACTCGGGATCATGACTGGTCCTTTGTGACTGGGAAACCGAAGCGTGCACTGAAGGCTTGCATTCTTGCATCTCAAGTCGTGCGAGAAAGTCAGTAGCTCAGTATTGGTTATTTATAGTTTCTACTCGATATAGAGCCTCTGGTTCACTATCGTGTACGTCAATGCTGGTATTGTAGTTATCTAAGATACTTTAGTTATCCGACCAGTCGGGGGAGGCTTTTATATCAGAGAAATATTTATTCTATATGTATTTGACCAAGGGTACTATTTAAAAAATGAAATATGATATTAAAAATAAGATATTTTATAGAAGAAATATGTTACGATATTATTATTAAAATCGTTTACGAACTTATTTCCTAAATTTAACGAATATGATGCGTTCTTTTGAAAATCTATGGCTAATGTTATCCCAAAGACTGGCACACAGTGGCCCCTAATGATAACGAAGGGAATAATGTACCAATGTTATTCAGTGAATGATGAAAGGTATTAAACCGGAACTGAGAAAGATTAAAGTCAATAGATTTCTGTCCATTTAATAAACACAGAAAATAATAATTAAAATAATGGAAAATATATATTATTATAATGATAAAAAAGAATTTTTTCCGTGCAAAAATTATTATTTAAAAAAACCATGAATCATATTGTCAGTCAAATTAATTAAATTTCATTGAAATTTATTAAAATAATAAAAAAATATATTTGAAAAATAAATTAAATTTATTTAAAAAAATGAAAGAGAATTTTTAAATGTTTTTCTTCTAGAAAGAAAGCAAAAACAATTTATAATTGATTAATTATATATAAAAAATATTGTTCAAAAAATATTTAAATTGTTTTGTTGGCCAACATCAACTTTGACAAATTAAATCTGTCTCTGAAAAGAATATAAAAAGAAAATTTTCAAAAAAATAGACTTTTTTCATCATTGAACAACAGAAAATATTTTTTAATTTTGACTTATTTTCTTCCAACAGAACGACACTGCTGCCGGTTTGCGCTAGCAAAACAATGCCACGAATTTCTAAATAAAAAACCGTCCAAATATGTTTTTTTTCTTTTTTTCCTCATATGAAAAAGAAACAAATTAATTATGTAAAGTTTTCCTTTTCCATTAATATTTTAATACAATTTTTCAAAGAAAAAAATACATATTTTCCCTTCTTTTCAATTTTTCAAATTAAAAAGAAATTGTAAATAATTGTCATATATATATACATATATATTTAAAAAAGGACGACAATGAATTTTTAAAAGTCAAAAAATTTTCGTCAAAATATATTGTGATTAATTTCGACGGATCGACCGTCATCATCAGATTGAATTAACAATGATATACTCGCGTTTATATATCAAAGCAATGTTTATGTAATCATTATGTCATTTAAATCATGAAAATACTTTCAATAAAGTTGAAGAGGATAGTGTTTGGACATTGATTTTAGGATCAAAAGATTTGATCAACAATGCTTCACACATCGCCCTCTCCCAGTAATTATCAAATTGTGAACAAAAAATCTTAAAATTACTTACATCAACTTTACTATTCAAACAGTTCTTCTTATGTTGAGCAATATTGCTATCACTTTCCCTGCGATTATGTTCCTGAATCCGTTTATAAAAAATAAATAATTAGCAAATATTAGTAAACTTTTATTAGTTATTATTATTTTACTTATTTAATTTAAAACAAAATTATTATTTATTTATATTTACATTAAAATAAAGTATGATTTATGAAAAGTTCAAAAATTATGTATAAAAGAAAAGTACAAGGCCTAGAGGCCAGAGTTCAAGATAGAATGATTTTTATCTTGATATGCATGGTTTTGCGCTTCATTGTAACTAAAAATCTACGAATTGAAAATTGGTTCATCAACAATCTGTTGCTTCGTTAAGAATATTCGTCATAGTTTAGAGATTCAAAACTAAAGTTCGCGGCTAACAAAATAATATAAATATGTTAGCGAGGAATTGAAATTGAAAATCATTTTAAAATTTTGAAAGAATCGGAGCCATTTGACGATTATTTAGATACCGATAAGAAAGATTATTTTTGAAATTTGAGGAAAAGCTTGAGCTTACGAAGATTATTTTGGAAAGTCAAGAAATTTCAGAAAGCGAAAATTATATCGAATAAAGCGAAAATTTTATTGAATAAAATTAAATCGAAAAGAGAAAAACTACATCGGAGAAAGAGATTGATTATCTAGAAAAAATATTGAGAAATTGGAAGAAGTTATTTAAATTTACGGGTTATCAAACTAATATGGTTATTAATTGATTATAATTATCATTCTTTTAAATCTTAATAATTTAAATTAATAATCCAAACAATTTTATTTTATCTTAAAATTATATTTTTACTTATAATTTAAAATCTTAACACCAAATTGAAGTTACTGGACAATGAATCTGTTCAGTAAAAAATCAAATAGAATAAGAAATTTTGTTTTCGTGTATTTATAAATATAATTATTATTTGTAAAAAATTGTTCATATTTAAATAAATTTTATTAGAAATCTGTCATTCTATTTGTTAAAAGAATTAAATTAAATAAATTTTCTTTACGATAATTAAGAGTTAAATGCACATTTAAAATCCGTGTTCATTACAACCAATCCTTATTAACAACCTATACTAAAAGCTTTACCTTTCTAGGAAAACCACATAGAAGGGCGAACAAGATAAAAACTATTTTTGTTTGGTTTCCGAAAGATTTTATATATCTTCATCGAAGACTCAACAATACATATAAAATAAACTATAAAAGTATATTAAAAATATAAATATTAATATTAAAATTAATATATAAATTATTTGTCAAAATTCTTTTTTCGATAATTTATTTTTATTTCGGAAATCAAATAATTGATTAACTATATTTTTTTTAATTAATTAATGTAAAATTAAGAGTTACAAAATCAATAAATTTGATCTGAAAAATATTTTAAAAATATTAAATGAAAGTTGATGAAAAATAAGAATTTTTAATTTTTTTGTGTGATTTAATTATTTTTTTTAAATTAAAAATGTATTCTTTTTTAATAAGAACTTTAAAAATAATATAAAATGTTTGTGATTATCAATAATACCATCTAAAAAATTTAATTCTATTGTCGCTATATATTTTCGGGGATTTTCACCATTTTCAGGCATAATTAACAGTCAGGTACAGCCTGACCTTGCTTTTGGGGAAGCTTCAAAAATATGGGTGTGGGGATTGTGAAAATTAAAAAATATATATATGTTTGTTTTATCGAACTAATTAAAGGAAAAAAATTATGAAATTTTGAATCGTGGTTTACGGTGAAATATGTGTTAAATCGTTATTTTTTGCCTTTTTGAAGTTACAATGAATAACTATTTGAATTGCACTCTTCAGAAGCGGTCTCAATCGGTCAGATCACATGCACCATCACCTCACAACATTTTGCGACGCATGGAGGATCCCCACAACCTCACTGACAACGGACTCGGGCCGCGTGTCGACGAACTGATCGAACAATTAACCACATCGAGTCTTATCTTTGGACACAGCAACGGGGACGCAGTACAGGAAGCCGCGGCGATTCGGACGAGACACCGTTACTCAGCGGTACTCCAAATTCTGGTTGACACAAGACCGGTCGATCCGTCCCGCCGAGCGACGATTTCCCGCACGAGAAACGGGTGCTTGCCTTCACAGACTGATCCAGAAGCTTGCACCATAATGGAAATGTTATAATTTATATCTAAATTGTCCAACCTCGCTTATGAGAAAGATTTTAATAATTATCATTATCGACAAGATCATGCACCGCTTCAAGTGATACCGGTTATTATGGGACCGGAGATGCGGTACGGGAAGCCGCAGTGGGTTAAGTCAATGACCCCTATCCATCGCGGCGCCAACCGATACCAATCAGATCTGATCGAGAGCCAGTCGACACTGAACCGACTGATACTTCTCGCACGACAAACGGGTGCTGGCATTCACAGCCCAATCCGGAGGTCAGCACTTTACTGCATTATTAATATTTTACAAATAAACTAAATTAGCCATTAATACTTTTTATATGATCGAATTCTTTATCAAAGTTTAAATCAAAAGACAATTTCGATACCATAAAAGAGAATCAATGTTTTATTTATATTGTTTTAAATTTTTTTAATAATCTTTTAATATTGTAATTAGTAGTATTCGGAATTTAATAAACTCCATGAAGAGAAAGTTGATGACCGAATATAAATGTCTTATTGCCAAAAAAATAAAGATGGTGTCAAGGATAAAGATTTAGTTTCACAATTTAATACCAGCAAAGGGTCTAAATATAGAATTAAAAAAGAATTTTCAGAGTATTTTTTAAACTAAGATATTTCTTATTCTTGGGAAAAATTAAATGAATAGGAAGATATAAAATGAAAAACTTTCAAAATTATTGATGAAAACCCTTTATTATTTGACAAAAAATTACTCGTAAATGGATTTATTTACAAACAATATCCAAAAAGATTACCAAAGAACTTTGGAATGGATGAATTTGCCACACTAAAGAATGGGTTTTCACAATTCATGAAAAGTAAAAAAACATTTCCTTGAAAACTTTGCATGGAGAAGTCAAATTCAGGAATTTTAATGCTATCGAAGTGTTTATTGAAAGAATTAATGAAAAGTTGAAAAATTATAAACTGGATGAGATATAATTATGATGATTCATTAAAAATATTTCAAATAAAAGTTACGTCTAAATGAATGAAAAGTGTATTGGTGTAAACGATCATAAGGAACTTTTACGGTTTTATTATAGGTTAATATTGAGGGAGGAAATTATCCCCACTTGTAATTGGGAAATTAAAAACCCGAGATGTCTAAAGAATAAAAATATTCGATCATTTAATTTGCAACATACATCTTCTAGCTCTGCATAAATAACATCGGAGATATTCAAGCTTTGGTTATTTATTTGAATTAAGAAATGAAGACAAAAAAACAAAAACCATGTTAATATGAAACTCTTACGCATGTTCAAGAAACGTATTGCAATATAGTGATGCTCTTCTTGCCAAAAGCACGTCATCATTGATACAGCCGTTAGACATAGAGAGAATAAATTATTTTTTAAAATATTATTTAATTTTTTTATTTGAAATATGCTTTGTTGAGAGAGAAAAAAGATTTTGAGGAAATACTAAAGAAGATAACTACAGATGTGAAAAACTAAATAAAATCTCAGATGAGAAAAAAATCAAATTTGAAAAGATCGTCAAATGTGATTGTAAACTTCATTTACTTAAATTAAAACTTAAATTAAATTTTTAATTATTAAAAAAGGATTTTAAAACAACTATTGTTGTTTTAATAATCAGAATTATCATACAATAAAATTTTCAAAAATCGTGTTTTATTGTTCTTTTAATAATCGATGGATAAAATTTACAATGCTGTCAGAACTGGTTCGCTCGACTGCAACCATGTTTCTACGAAACTGCTGCAATACTTCGATGCGGCGGACATGTGGTTTTGACAAGTCGGGGCCGTTTTCAAATTTTCCAAGATCTCCAGCGAGACGACGAAATTCCTTCACGTCACTACCAGCCTTCCACCATCAATTCTCATGGAGTTTCAAGAATACTTCAATACCGAATCGACAAAACCGTACACGAATCTCCAACAAGCTATAATCCAGAGTCACAGACAACCATCATCAGTTCACTTTGATGCGCTTTTCTTCTCTAACGGCATGGGCGACCGACGACCGACGACCGTCGGAGCACCTAAGGATTCTACAGTGTCATCGTGCTCAACTCCGACCGACTTCCGAGGACGATCAAAGTCTACGGAATGCCTTCCTATGTGTACTTCCGATTGACATCCAGAAACCCCTCATCGCGAATGGGAACCAAAACTTATCACACCTAGCCTCACTCGCGGATGATCTACTCAGGGTTAAACAACCCAACTGTATAAATTTCGCAGAAACAAATCCTTTCCTAACCCAAATTGAGAAACTCAAGGATGAAATAAATCAACTCAAAAGGAGAATCGACAAAAGCGAAAACCAAGACCAGACCGTCATGTGCTATTTTCACCGCAAATTCGGTCAAAAGCATTGAAATGTCTCAAAACATGCACTGGAACGAACAAAAATCTTTGGGAAAAGTCAAAGGTTCGGCGTGAAACCGGTAACGCCGAACCCCAAAAAACGACCGGATCAGGTATCCTCAATTTTTACTGTTCCAGCCGCTACAGACAACGAGCACCGACGTAAGCATCATACCCACAGCCTATTTCAACCTAGTGGCGGATCGGAAACACAGAAGCTCATGACGGCAAATGGGCAGGATATCCCTACCTACGGGAGACATACGATCGAATTCCAGTTCACAGGGATACCAAAAAAAATTTAAGTGAAGCTTTATACTGGCCGAGATCCAGAGACCGATTTTAGGATCAGACTTCTTTGCTCAAGAGGACATCACTGTCGACTGCAAAAGTAATCAAATCTCGACCACAAACCGAACTATATCGGGATCATCGAAGACATGCCACAGCGTCACACCCTCAGTAACCGAGGTCACACCGGCATTGATAATAGAAAGAAACGGTGCTGCAATCGCCAAGAAACCGAGAAGAATCACATTCTCAGCACGATCCACGAGGAATTCGATTGCCTATTAGCAGAAGGCACAAGTAGAAGAAGCACGAGCATCTGGTCTTCACCTTTAGTGCTTGTCAAGAAACCCGACGGGAGCTACCGTCCTTGCGGTGACTACAGGCTTTTAAATTCTGTAACACGACCGGACAGCTACCCTCTGCCCAAAATGTCAGACATCGTGGATCGAATATCCGGGAAGACAGTCTTTTCAACGCTAGATCTAAAAAAGCGTTTCACCAAATTCCGATTTATGAGACCGACATCTACAAGACGGCCGTAACTACGCCCTTTGGGTTATTTGAATACACCACCATACCTTTTGGCTTACGTAATGCATCCCAGATGTTTCAAAGATACATGGATGCTTTGCTTCACGGCACTGAAGCCTTCGCAGCCTGCTACATTGATGGCATTATCATATTTTAGGACTCGCTCGAGCAACATGTACAATATCTGTTTAATTTAATTTAATTTAATTTAATTTAATCGCACCTCTTAAGTGAAGTTAAATCAAATGCAAATACTACAACAGAAATCATTAAAAATAAATGAAGATAAATGCAACTTCAGAGCAACCGAAGTCCAATTCCTTGGTTTTATGATTTCCAAGAGCGGGGCCAAACCCATCCAGAAACGAATTGACGACATAGCAAGTCTCAAAGAACCAAGCGTTACAAAAGCTCTTCGAAGGTTCATGGGAGCAGCTGTATTTTATCAATGGATCATTCCAAAATTATCCAAAACAATGGCTCCCCTCCATGATCTGCTCTCTAAATCGTACAGAAACAAGAAAATCACACTGAATGCCTCACAAAAACAAGCGTTTTACGCAATCAAACAGAAGCTCAGCGAAATCACCAATATGAAACCATTCGATCTTAAAAGGATCCAATTCTTTGCACTGATGTCTCAAAGACAACCGTGTGAGCAAGTCTGAACCATGAAATCAATGGGCGACTTGCACCGATATCACTCTTGTCACGAAAGCTAACGGTGGCCGAACAATAATATTCAATCTTTGACAGAGAGCTGCTCGCCATATATCTGGCCACCAAGAAGTTCAAACATAATCTAGAGGGTTGCACCTTTAAGATTATAACAGATCACAAGCCTCTCATATACATTCAGCCCCTGAAGGAACCATCCAACAGACAATGGAGACACATAGAATTCCTTAATCAATTCTCGTTTCAGCTGCAATACATAAAGGGCTCTGAGAATATTGTTGCTGATTTCCTCTCAAGGACATCCGAGAACCAGGAAGATCTGGCAGAAGTAACGATGATATCCAAATCTGATCTCATCAACGAGCAAGAAAAGGAGAAAAATGATCTTCTTTCAGACAATGAATTAAAAGTCAGAACAGAGGGAGGAATTCTAATAGACGTAGCCAATGGAAAGAAACGAATCGTTTTACCAAGCAAGTTTCGCCATTCCGAGTTTCTGAGACTGCATGACATCGCTCATCTCGGTGCTAACAAAACCATTGATCTAATCCGAGCCCGCTATGTTTGGAAAAGGATGAAAGCAGACGTCCGGAAATGGAGCCGAGAATATCACAAGTGTCAATCAACAAAAATAACCAGACACACCAAATCGAAACTTGGAAAACTTCCGGACAAAAGCAGATTCAAAGTACTACACATGGACATTGTCAGTCCACTGCTGATGGCAGAAGGTAAACGCTATTTATTGACATTCATCGACAGGCACTCCTCATGGCCCGAAGCGGTTCCAATCAATGATATCAAATCCACCGCTGTTTGCAAAGCACTCACAAACACGTGGATCTCTCACTTTGGACCACAAGAAATATTAATTACTGATCAGGGCAGACAATTTCTATCGAGCAAATTCAAAAGCACATGTGAAAGATTCGGAATCGAACACAGGCAAACCACAGCATATCACCCTCAGCGCAATGGGAAGATTGAGAAATTCCACCGCTCTCTTAAAAATGCGCTCAGAGCACACAGTGAAACATGCGAACAAACGTGGGTGCGCGATCAACCAATCGTTCTACTCGGATTAAGAAACGCCACTATCACTGGTTCAATGGCATTTCCTGCACAACTCCTCTACGGTTCCTCCACTAGACTTCCAGGAAATATCATCACAGACAATGAGAACCAGGAACACTACACAGAAGACCACGACACACGAGTTATAACCGATTTCGGTATTCCAATAGTAGATAAGCAGTTGGCCCGCAAGATCTTTCTACCACAGGCTCTCAAAGACTGCAAATACGTATGGATCAAGACCGATAACTCTGGCTTGCTGAAGCCACCATGCGATGGACCTTATGAGGTTCTCAGCATATCTCACTACTTGAAAACCTTTTACCTAAAGATCGATGGTTGCACAAAGAAGGTCTCAATAGACAGATTAAAGCCAACGTTTTCTTGCCATGATACTCCGCATCTTATGCTGGGGCACATATAAACTGCATTTACTTAAATTAAAAATATTATTTTTAATTATTAAAAAAAGATTTTAAAACAACTATTGTTGTTTTAATAATCAGAATTATCAAATAATAAAATTTTCAAAAATCTTGTTTTATTGTTCTTTTAATAATCGATGGATGAAATTTACAGTTATCATAGAAAACAAGTACTCAAACTAGTAGTTTACCTGAAGATTAGCTAATAATCTGCGCTTATCTGGTTAACAGAACTGGGATACAGAATTTGTGCAGCAGGTTTGTGTCAAAGTGTAGGACTGCAGTGATGAAAGGGATGCACTTTCGGTCAACTCTGGTCTACCTGGCAATTTCTGATTGATAGGGTTCAACTCTCCTGAGAATCAGGAAAGAATCCGCTGAGAGACGTTGCAAAGATGAGAGGCCCTCATTCAAGATTAGAAGTAGAACTTCTTCTAGACGAGAATTCATACTTTACTTATTCTAGTCATGAAAGGGTGTTAGCAGTTTTGATTTTTCCCAAAATGGTACTACCATCAATGTAAAATAATTATGTGTCCTTATTACTAAGTGAAAAATGAAGAAACGTAGGACTCCAGACACTCCACTTTTGTTATTGATTGACAACATACCTATTTACTGCTCAAAACTTTTGCAAGAATCAATCTTCAAATGTGGTTTCATAATTCTGGTACAGCCGCCCTATATACCTCACATCGTGTCAGTGACTTCTACATATTCAACCATTTCAAATACAGCGAACAGGGCATCACTTTTCTTGTGGACATGATCTCAAGGGATGTTTATCAAAAATGTTATCATCACAGAAACAACAAAGTTTTGCTGCTGCCTATGATGATTCTTGCACAGATGGAAAAAACATGTTGCTAACCAAGGAAGAAACATTGAGAAATGATGTGTAACATTTCTTCGAAATAGTAATAAAAGTTGTTTAAATAAAAGTAATTTTGAAATGAATTACTTTTATTTTTAAAGGTATTATTATTTAGTCACTAAATCGCACCACAGATAATGGCGCCACACTTAATTAGACACAGATAATAATTATTATTAGATTAATATTTTTGTTTATATTTTGAAACAATTCACCAAATAAAATAAATAATAAGAAATCACTAATAAAATTCAATAAAAATTTTATTAATTTTCATGAATACGATAAATGAGCAATTGCTAAGAGATATATGAGAACATTCCATTGACCATATTTTGAGACATCAGTTGATACACGTTCATTTAGCAAAACGATAACTGCTGTTTGCTCATTTATTATATTCATGAAAATTAATAAAATTTTTATTGAATTTTATTAGGGAATTATCATTATTTATTTTATTTAGTGAATAATTT
Organism: Girardia tigrina; assembly: GCA_001938485.1. NCBI lineage: Eukaryota > Metazoa > Platyhelminthes > Tricladida > Dugesiidae > Girardia > Girardia tigrina. The sequence goes on along the minus strand of MQRK01205764.1, from coordinate 56,789 downwards.
AAAAAGATAAACAAAAAATATTAATCTAATAATTTGCGATTATCTGCTACGCGATTAAGTGTGATCCTATTAAATGAGTAAGCAATTATCTGTGGTGCGATTAAATGTGGCATGATAATCTGTAATGGTATTAAATGTCATAGATTCTTATCACTCTATTTATTATTTTTTTAATTTTTGAGATTTATTAAAATTTCTGATTTTTAAAGCAAATAATTTATTTATATTATTAATAATTGGAGTGTAGAATTGCCAATTTGGCCGAACATTTTTGCCAGTTTCAGTATATAAATAAAATATATAATTATAATAATTAAATTAAATAAATAAAGTAATTAAAAAGAAATTAAATAAATAAAATCAAATAAATTAAAAAATTAAAGTCAAAGGAATAAATAAAATTAATAATAAATGAATTAAAAATAATGTAACGTAAAAACTCTGGATAAAATAAGCAAACATACGACAATGATGTGTCGAAGAATAGAACCGGTTAAAAACTTAAAAACAATGGTTGAATTTAGTAAGCCATACTAAAACGATAATAAACTTTAATAGGCTTGGGGAATCATTCGAATTATTTCCATACAGCCTTCGTAATCGAATGTTTTTAATTTCGGTCAGATTGTGAGCCTCATTCATTCATTTTATTTTTATTTTTGATTGCAGTGGATGGAAATTTTCTCTGCATGTAAGTGTGTATGTATGTTTGTTTGTGTGAATATGATTGCGTGTTTGTGTATGATATGTAAAAAAGAATCTGATTGGTTGTGTCGAGTTGTGTGTGTGTGGAAGGTGATTGTGAATTTTAATCACAATTTTTCAATGTCAATTTTTTAAATCGGTTTTTCAATAGCGGTTTGTTGAGGTAATAAAAAGGCAATTTTGAAGAAAGACAATTGTCAGAAAAAAGTGCCAGTTTTGTGTGATTAGTTGGTTAATAAAAAAAGGAAGAGTATTGCTGTTTTGAAAAAATATATATATATATATATATATATATATATATACAGTGCGTTTCATTTAACAACAACAGAATACAAAATTCTAACCTTAAAAAAATTGGTTGAATATAATTATCCAATGAAATAATTGTTGAAGATCTTTTAACAATAACATTTACTATAGGAATTTAAGTTACACACACTCACACAAGCATATACACACAAATACACACATATATACATACATACAAACATCAAAACACACAACATTTTAGGGCCATTTAACAATTTAAGACTCTTTTAACAACAGTATCTCAGAAAAGTTAAAAAAATGAAATATGAATTGGAATCCATTTCTTCGGCGTCAGACAATAATACTGACCCAGCAATGGATATTTCTCATGAAATTCATGCTAAAAAGAAACGAAAATCGTAAGATGTTTAAACGTTTTACTTGATTTATATCCTCATTTTTCAGAGTTTCTAAGAATGACTAAGAGAGAATTGTATCGGCGTACAATAACGGACAAGATTATATCAACGAAAATCGAAAATATCGATCGGTTATCGGAAAATCGATCGATAATTATCGATATTCGATTGACGGGATATCGAATTTGGAGACACTTCCCGACGCGGTTTGAAATCGTTCATCCCACGTGTCTATTCGATTACGAATCCATGAATAGACGATGAAATACCGCCGCCGCCGCCTTTAATCGATAGTCGCAACAATATAATCGATTTACCGACGCTCTATCAATCGATAATCGACGACAATCAATCGTTCGATAGGATCGATCCGAGAAATCATCGATCATTGAGATTAGTGACGATGACGACGAGGACGAATCGATCAGTTCTCCCACTGCTACTCCGTTATCGTCGTCGCCGCCGGCTTCAAATAGCGACAATCGATCGATTGTCGGCCAGAAACTACTGGATCGCGTGCTCGTGCCTCCAGTCCGTGCAGGTGCCCGTCGTCCACCAGTCGATAGATCACTGGCTTTACTCTATTGTCGCCACGGTCGACCTGGACCGCCTGGCACGGCTCGCAGTCCGCTGCGCGCGCTCGTATCGTGACACGGGCGCGCTCGGTGCGCACATTGACTGATTGATTGATCGATTGATACCGCTGCTGTAAATAAATTCCCAGTAACAATCAACGATTGTGGCTCTAATGAGGACCGGTTCACTTTCTCCGGCGTTTCTCTTCTCGAAGACCGCCGATGTCGTTATAACAATCGGTTGAAAATAAAATATGATTGCAAAAATGAGATTAATCGACAGTACATAAAATTATATAACAGTAAATTAAAGCAATCATAAAGCGAAATTATGATTGTTTTTATTGTTATTAAATATGCACGTTATAACATTTTGCTGTTGTTAAATGTGCACGTTATAACATTTTGTTGTTGTTAAATGAAACGCACTGTATATATGTCTTTAAATGACCTTTTTTTTGAATTTGTTGAAATAATGTCAAATTCGTAAAATTTAAATTCAGAAATATTTTGAAAACCGAATTTAATGTTCGATGGAAATTGTAATTTTGAGCGCTGTTGAAAGAGATTCTTACCGGTTTATACATTAAAATATTTCCGTATTTACTGCCACTACTGACTTCACTTGAAACTGAAATTGAAGTGTTCAATAAAGAACGAGAATTCAAAAAAATTTATGGAATCGGCCCAAATAGGAAAAACCAGAAAAATAGTGGAGACACGGTTTCCTGTCCAATAATTAAATAACTGTTTTTGTCTTTGCTTTTAAATGAAATATTTAAGTTTCATAATTTAATATTACTTTTAATCTTCAATGTTTTTTTGATTCATGATCATTGAGACTTCTTAAATGATGAAAATTTTGTTATTTTTTTTAAAAAAACTTGAAAACGATATTAGGTTAAATTAAATTTTCGAAAGACTCAATACAATTAAGAAAATTTCCTTTCTAATGTTCGTCACGCACGAAAGATTTTCTCTTTTAAAAAAAGATAAACGGACAAAATTGGTAAATGATGCATCTATTGTACACTCATAACATCCATTACACTGAGGCAAAGTTGAATTTTCGTTTTTAATTATACAATTTGCTTTTAAAAAAATGTTGAAATTTTTAGTTTTTTTTAATAGATAAATTTATTATAAATACTTTTGACGTACAATAATATTTTTAAAAAATAATAACAAGTTTTATTTAGGAAATGTATTTTTAAAGACACAAATTCTTTATTAAACTGTGAGATTCAATATAAAACACAAAAGGTTTATTTTCATATACACTGGTTTAATCGTTAATATTTAAACAAAATATCTATCAAATAATGTATATTAAATATTTTACATAATTAAAATATCTAATATCCAACACTCCCACCAGATTCTGGACGCAATTCCTTTGATTGTCCTATGATTCCTTTCTATTATTCCGTGGCAATTTGTTCGATTGATGGCACGATACATGACTCGACTATTCAACTTTTCGATTAGCTTGTTAAATTTTACCGAATGGAATGTGGTATAATTATCGATAATTAGTTCCTTGGGAGACCCGCGTTCACAAAACAAACTTGAAAATTCTGAGACAATTGACTTGACGTCTTCAGCCTTAATTAATTTCCATATCGCAAAGATGAAAAAAAAATTCACAATCGATGACACTTAAGAACTTTTGTTGATTGTACTTTATGACATCAGCAGCAAGTCTTGTCCAACACTTAGTTTACTGGTCTTCATTTTTACGATGGATTGACATTTTTGACTTCTTTAAATCAGATCCTTGATGTCCGCGTTTGACACACCTATTCCTTGTTTCGCACATAGATATCGCATTCTGTTTGCGCCTTAATAACACTTCTCATGAAGTTGCTGCAGCTTGAGTAGATTGTCAGTTACCGATACAAAACAATTGCTTCTTTTAAATTGTTTTGGAATTCTTGTCAACTCGTCCGCCTTGTTATCTTCGCTGTTAACAAACTTCATCTTTAACTCAATCTCATACTCCTGACATAGGTCCTTGATCATTGACAATCTTAGTTTTATTAAAAGCACACAGGAAGCCTTGGTATTTAATTTTTCGCGATCTGAAAATGTTGCGGATACCCACGAAACTACTGACTTATTATCCGATTTTACTATCACGCTCCTTAAAAAGTAAACCTTCTACTCACGATAATATTGATGGTATGTGGGATTCCAATGTCTAGGATGTACATATGGATCTGTTTAATCTTCTGTTTTTCCTAACTATGCGGGTACATAGGTAATGAAAGGTACACAACTTCCTAAAGTTCTTGTCCGAAATCCTCCAGTTTTCACAGCTGTAGTGGACTACGGAGAATGTGCATACGTTGATAACTTTCTTCTTATTCATCATTCTCAGTTTGAAGCCTTAAGCACTGGTCTCAGGTCCCTGATCTTCTGAGTTCCTTTCTTGATTCTGTCCTTCACTTCCGCATCCACGTTTCCTGCTGAAGAAATCGTGGATCTTATGTAATGTATATTGAAACTATTTTTTAAAATAATATTAAAGATCAATTTTATTGGTTAATTGCTACTTATCCAATGTACAATTAAATTTGTACACAAGATTAACTTTCACTAAATTGTCATTTTCGAGTTCAGTATAAGGTAATTTCTTCCTTTGGATGTTACGTACATTATCTTAGCATTTTCGATATTTTTTATAGGTGTAAAAACTCGTACGTTGGAGAGACAAATCGACATCTCAAAACACGGATTCTTGAACAAGTAGAAGTCAATGAGATCAAGTACACATATTATGAGAGGTTGTATTGTAAATCATTGCCATTAAGACGCTACAATCCATTGATTAACATCCAAAATGGGAAAAGTAAAGCAGTCCCTATATTAAATATCTTTCAAGAAAATAAATAAAATTAAATAAAATATTAAACAATAAAATTGAACTTTAATAATATTTAAAAATTATTTCGATATATGTTATAAAAATTAAAAAAATATTAAAGCAAAAAATAATAGTAATACAAAATAAATTACAACACAAATGATCAAAGATTGTAATCGAAATATGTTTAACACTGATTTTTTTAAAATGCTTACACACACACACACATACAGTCTGAGTCATATAATTATCACTTTTTTAAATAAAGCCCTATCTTTTCTATTATTTAAGATATATCTCTGTAACTTAGTATATATATATTACTCATGTTATATAACAATATTTTAAATAAAAGAAATTAATATGATATCTATAATTGAAAAAAAAACACAAAATCATTATTTTCACCATTTTAGGCTGAGTCAGATAATTATCACTTTTTCTATAAATTACGTTTAGATCGTAACTATTGATTTAATTATCAATAAAACAACACAAAACATATATTTAATAATTAGTTTTCCTTCCACCAGCTTTAATCAATCTTAATACTCTAGTCTTCATCGATTTTATCAGGTTTTGAAGAGTATCCAAAGGTAACCCATCCCAAGCCCGTACAATGGCATTTGTTAGATCATCTTTGTTACGATATTGTTGTCCATCT